>VZRR01010593.1:0-243867 GCA_013398015.1 Oreocharis arfaki | reverse complement strand
GTGCCTGGCAGCCGAGAAGGCTGCAGTGGGTGACGGTGCTGTTATAACTGCCATAGTCATTGTTTATTGTTTCGTTTTGTTTTTTATATATATATAAATTAGTAAAGAACTGTTATTCCTATTTCTCATATCCTTGCCTGAAAGCCCCTTAATTTCAAAGTCATAATAATCCGGAGGGAAGGGGGTTGCATTTCCCATTTCAAAGGGGGTTTCTGCCTCCCTTAAACAGACGCCTGTCTTTCAAACCAAGACACTCTCCATGCTACAAATTTATTTCACGTAAACTTACATAATTCATGAATGAATATATTTTTGCTTGCTCTCACTTTATAGGAGCAAATCTGACCTCGATACTCAAAATCATGTTTTTCGGATCATCTTGACCCCTGTTACAGTCTCTACCCTTTGTGTACACAGGAGAATCCCTCCAGCTTCATTCCATACCCTGGGCAGCACCTGAATTTCTGATTAGAGTGAGTAGCTCTTTTTATAATTCTTATTATTATTATTTTCCCTCCTCTGGAGTTTCTGAGGGATAAGATTATTCTCCTAACTCTAGAAATAATTCTATTAATATTTCTGAATGTAACTGGTTACATTGACACATGGGAAATGGCTGGATATTCTGGGATAAAACAGAATTTCTTCTGCAATTCTCTAGATTAAAACCATCAGACAACAAGGTGGATTCAGAAAGTCAAAAGGAGAAATGTCCTGTGACAAAAAAAAAAAATCAAAGTTTTCCAGATACCTGCTTGGGTGATGAGTAAATCTATAAAGAAAGGGACTGATCAGCAATGAGAACAACATCTCAGATGAGCTGGGGAGATAAAGCAAGACTTGTAAAATGTCAAGGTTTTAATTTCCTTGTGAAGGAGATCCTTTGTAGAGGAAATTAAAACAAACAGTAGAAATTCCTTACCCATAGTAATAAGGAGTTTATAATGAGACAAGAAGCACTGACACCATGCAGGAAGAATGAGGCCAAGTTAGAAAGTGTTGGGGTGGGTGAGCTGGCAACGGTAGAAACCAAGATGCCAGAAACCCCTGGTGCAGGAGACCCCCTGTGCTGGTGGGTTGACTCAGAAAGTAAATAGCTCCCCCAACTTGGGTTATGGGGAAAGACTTCTTCTCCCATCAGGCAGTACCTGTCTGGTACCTGGTCCCCCACTCCGCCCCTTCCCTCTCCCCATTGGTTGTTGTACCCCTCTGCCTTCCCCTTGCCCCTGCCCCCAGGTAATTGGTTACTGGTGCTCTGCCAGCCCCCTTTTCTGTTACCCCTTATAAGCTTGTACACGAGGGCTGCTCGCTCTCTTTCGCCTCTGATCCCTTCGGAATAAACCTTTTGGAACCCATGCGGAGAGCCCTCCATGCTCCTTGCTTCTGGTAACACATGAGCTATCTTGGCTTGGGTGCGGGGCTGTGTCTCGGTGCCATCTAATGGCACGGGTGCTAGAAGTTGGCCTGCTAGGTGCCAAGCTGCACCACCAGGGCATCCCTTGCAGGGGATGCTTTTGGGTTAACGTGGCGATTTCAGCCACCTCACAGCACCCCACATCAAGAAAGTGATCTGCATTTGTCCTCAAAACAAAATGAATTATTTTCTTTCAAATTCAATGAGGATGTTGATAATGACTGTGGCATAGTGGCAGGGGGTGAATGGGAAGAACTTTATGGACATTTAAATTACTCTAGCTGAGGTGAGAGTAAGATTCAAACTTCTGATGTGATGATAACGAGAGGAACAAACTGCTTTTGTTTCTGATTTCTGAAAGAGCTCTTTTACAGAGTGTTGGTGCAGTAGCAGGTTGATGTTATTTGATACAAGAACTCTAAGCACATGTATTTTAGAAAAAAAATGATCAAGGCATTTGCTAGTCCATTAGTGTGACCTCTGTAGTTTGCAAAACCAACTTGAAATGGCAGAGTCATTAAAACCATGTCAGATGGACCACAACACCTTTTCTGGGAAAAGATCAGGAAAGAACAATGCCATATCTTGCTTTGTGAAGTTAACTAATTTCTATCTATTTGATGTAATTTAGATCTGTGTCCAACTAAGCCAGAAACATTTAAGATGTGCAGTATGAGAAATTTTCACTAAGGCAGAGGTAGGTAAAGTGAAGTTAAATCTGATCAGAAGAGCATTACAAAAAGAGAACTTCTCCAAGAAGGGAAGTATTTCTGCGAGAATGGTTAGTAGTGAAATTCTTCAAAAATCTTGTCTCATCCAACTTCACATTTTCATTAATAATTGAAATTACCAGTGATGAATAGTGTTGGAAAAAGCTGGTATAAACTGGGTGGAATTTGTTCATGCTGAACTCCTAATGAGCATTGGACAAGTGACCTGAGAAATCTGTGTATGAAAAACAAAGTTTGTGAGCCTGAGGAATACCTGGAGATGTTAGACAAGCTTAGAAAGAGTCTGCTGAGGGACCAGGATGTGATGGAACTGCGCAAAAGATAAAATCTAAGATGCCTCAGGCAACATGTGTCTAATAGAGCAAGAGAAATGGAAATATTTTTGTTTGAGAGCCTGGTACACAGTCATCTGTAGTGCCAGGTACCGTTCCAGACATCTGTGCCTAATGGAGACTAATCCAGATAAGGGCAGGTGCAGAGAAGGACTGATGGGATAATCAACTGGATGGAGAGGCAAAGACTGGAATTTTTAACACAAGTAAACACTGCTGTTACTAAACAGAAAGTGTTGAGGGGTATGTGAAAAAGATGAACAGAATGATTCAAAATGCCAGAGAGGGAGATGATTTGTTAAACTCAAGGGTAACATTGACACAAGAAGAAATGAACATCAACAAGCCATGATTAAATTCAAGCTGAAAAATATAAAAAGACAACTCGAAGTCAGAAGACAGAGCAAAGCCTTTCCAGAGGAGAGAAAAACTGAGATTCTTCCCACCAAACTACAGACATTAAATGAAGGTATTTACCCTTGGGATTCATCACACTAAAAGACACCCTTTAACTAATGTGAAGAGCCTCCTCCAGGGTGTGACTCAGATCTTGGGTGTGTTGAATCAGCTCAGAGGTGTCTCTCCTCACACTGACCTGAGGTCTAAAGTGGCTCATATCTACTCCTGGTTCCTCAGATCCCTAAAGAATGATGGGTGACTCTGCAAATGGAAAGGCCCAATTAATTCTTAGATGAAGCATGATTATTTTAAGAGTATTATATGGAGTGCCTGCACAATATTATACCTGCACAAGAAAATGCTCAATTTTGAAGGTTCAGTTCTGGTGTAGATCACACACTGAAAAGTTCCTACATGCTGACATCATGTGAGGTACCCTCACAGCCAGCCTTGTCTTGCATTTAAGGCAAAAACATTTCAGAAGATGGGTTAGCCTGTCACAGATACTTTGTCTTAACTTTGTTAGTCTCTGGACTAACAAACTAACTTTGTGCAGTCTCTGGATTCTGCACTGAATTATAACATGGGCTCAGGTGTCACAGGAAGTCATGGGAAGTTTAATTTTGGGAAGAAGGATGGGCTGTCCAGAGTGCCTGTGGGCAGTAGGTTTTGTCTCTGTTGGAGAAAGCGCAGAACTATTGGCTTCCAGCTTCTAGAAACTGAGTCTAGATTTATTACAACAAATTCTCTTAATTTTACCTGGATTGCTGAGCTGTTCACAGCAGGGGTGAAGTGGTACCAATCTTTTGGCCATCGGTGACCCTATCACGCCTCTATTTCACAATGGATAGTGGTGTCTTTTTGGGATATAATAGTGTGGCTGTCTCCTGATGGTAAAGAAATTACATTTCATTCTCTCGAGCCTAACCAGATCAAGCCTCTGTGACTATGTTTTGCACAGCAAATCATTTAAATGCTCCTTTTCAGGCGTCTCACTCATCTCTTTCTCCATTTTATAAAGTAGTGATAATTTGAAGGCATTTTAAAGCACACAAGGAAGAAAACTGCAAGTGGAAGTTTGAGGGTGATGGGGCCTCCAGTGAGGGTGAGGAGGAAAGGGAATCTCGATAATGCTGCCCTTCCAGGGATTCTGCCATTAACTGATGCATTATTTTTCTGAGCTCATTAAATAACCCTTAGAACTGTGAAAAGGTCAAAAGACAGGGGAAGGAGCTGAAGCTGCCTGTGGATTTTTGTTGTACAGCAATTTCCTGACCAAGTCGAGGAAGGAAGAGGGGGATGGAAGAGTCAAGAAAGGAAGGGAGCGGAAAAGAACTGCTGTTTTTTCTGTTGATCTTTTTATGTAAATAAATTTTTATACTCAGACTTTTCCCTTACAGTAGTCATCTATCCAAATCCCATTGTAACTCACCTGTAGTAGCTGCTCTCTGGTGAAGCCACAAGCTGTTGTTTACAGCAAACAACAAATTGTAATCATCTGTGGATCAGCATAGATGTGGAGTTGATGTCTTTGGCCATCTCTGAATGTCTGGGGCAGGAATTACAAGTCTTTTATTGTTCTTGCTCCAGGAAGCCCAGAATCTCGTTAGAAACACCACATGCAGGAACATCTAAGGTATGAAGATAATTTGCCACTTTTTAACAGGTTTGTATTTTAAATCACATTCCAGGACACACAGATAGATCTTTGGAAGTCATAAACTTTCTAGAGAGATAGGGAGAAAGTACAGAGGAACAAGGTTTTCAACTCCACTGATGCTGTGGGAACCTGGGATATGAGGAACATCTTTGCCTGTTCACAGATCTGTCCCTTAGGTACTGCAGTCAAATTCACTTGAACAAAGAAAATGTTTCCTTTTTACTGATTGCTGTTTCTTAGCTTGTGAAAGAGAAGACATGTGTTCATTTTCTTTCCTTTTTTGCTTTTGCTTTGCATTGCAAGGTGAGTTTTCAAACTGAACTGTTAGAAAAAAATCAAGATTAATGTTGCTTGATCAAATAAGAATCATGAAGTTTGCCCCTTCACAGAGCAATGGATGATATCTTTGGTACTATTTATGATGTTAATATGACACCAAGATGAAGTATGAACCTGGAACATCATGTAATTGAGAATTTATGATGAATCAGTGAGCAAAGAACATTATTTGGGTCCACTACTCAAGGAAACTCTCAAAAAACCCCAAATCCCTTCACTTTTTTGTACAATTCACTGAGGCTTGTCCAGTGAACCAGTGCCACAAACACAGAACCTGCCACAAGATTTGAGGAAATGTTGCCCCCTTCTTCGGAAAGAAATTACTCAAATTCTGCACAAATGAGAATCCAAGAAATTGGATTATATATGAATAAATACATAGTGTTGTGACATTTAAAAATTTTGGGTTTTTCCAGAATGAATGAATGTAAAGTACAAATTTCTGCCCTTTGCCTTTAGAAAGCTGGGAGAATGTGTGTTTATTTATCTCAACGCAGAAATTGTGTGAAAGCCTCATTTGTATGGGTCAGAAAGAGAACAAGATTGTTTTCTAAATTCAAGGCTATTCCCATATAGGGCTAGATTTTAGTAACTCGTGTTCTAGTGCATTAAAGTGAATCCACAGTGCTGCTGATGGGGTCTGTGTGCAATCAGTTCTCCTATCTGGATGTCACAGCACCCTATTTTGCTTTTTTTTTTAGGCTAGTTAATCTCGTTACTCTGCTGAGTATGCATCAGTGTAGCAGCTGGACTCTGCAAATGCAAATCCCATGAGTAATTTCACTCAGCTCCATAAAACCCATTTGTCTTTGGCAACCCATGGGAAAGAGCTGTTTTGATGTTGTCAGTGTCCAGTGCAGACTTGATCTTTGCCGTGTCTTAGTCCTGGACTGGGGAAACACAGGCAAACACTCCATGTTTCTGAAGGTCCATGGGCAGGTCCTGGCCTGTAGGATGGGGGCCAAGACCTTCCAGGGTAATTTTTCCAAGCCACATGCACAGCAAGGGTCAATGGAGACAGCACAGAAACGATTGATCGCTTGACCCTAACAGGGAATTGGTTCTGTCCATCCATTTCTTTCCACAGGAATCCCATGGAGTGGTTAACCTCAATTTATCCACCACAACTTCATGCAGCAGAATCTGTCAGGGGTTTTAAGAACGCAGAGCAGGGAAGGGATGCTCCGTGTTTACCAAAGGATTGAGATTGAGGTCAGTGGGATTAGGGTGTTCATCCTTGCTGGGCACAGTTACAAATCCCAGTTGGCACTGCTTGTCTGAGTTCACACAGAACAGGAGAGCGATGTCTCAGTGTTACGATGTGGATTCCCCCACGCAGGAGAGTGTGAGGGCACAAGCAGCACATCTGTAAAGCGGGGGAAGTGTTTGGCAGGCACTTCCCTTGGGATTAGCACTTGAGCAGAGTGGTGTGTGGAGCCAGAGTAACACATCTCTATTTACTGAGCAGATTTCCATGTTCGGTTGTGTGAGCGAGTAAGTACAAGAGCGAGAGGAGCTTTTCCGGAATTGGAACAGTTTCTTTGTCAGTACTACGACTCCTCCATTTAATTCCACAAATCTGCTGTAATCAGAGTGGCTTCACCCATCAGCTCAACAAAGAGCAAGCACGGGCGGGAGGAAGCATCTCTCTCTTTCCAGTTTTCTGTGTTCTCAGGCATTGCATCAAAGTGGCACAGAGCCTCCTGGGAAGGGGATTTGCTATCACTCATGTCAGTCCCAGCCACATTATGTTTATGGATATGATAGACTGAATACTAAAATTACTATTTTCACAAATGATCCCACAATTCCTTCAGGCCCACTGTGTCCCTTTAATAGACCAATCTTTCAGTAATGAAGTGGAGATCAGTCAGGACTCCCTGAAAATCCCATCTTTTTCTTTCATTTCTCTCTTTTTTTTCTTCTTCTCCTTTTTTGGGGGCCTTTTTATTGCACACATTATTTTCATCCCTTCTCTGAGCTGCATCCATTTACCAAGCAGTTTTAAGGGAGATCAAGAATGAGATTCTCAATATTCTGTTAATACCCCAGAAGTAGCAATGTGGCAGACAATTCATTGCTGCTTGGGGCAGTGAGTCATGCAGAATTTAGAAGTTTGGGCACTACACACAGGGAAGAGGGATGCTGTTCATGAGGCCTCAGAAACAAATATAGTGCAGGAATGATACCTCAGAAAGCAGACTCTCCTTCCTTAATGCTATCCATTGCATGCCCTGCTGCATCTCCTTTCCATGATACCTCCTGAAGTTAATATCTAGGGAAAAAACCGGTTGCCTGATAGTGCTAAACCCAAGAAATTATTAATCGCATGGATCAAATGAAGGTCTGGACTAAGGTCTAAGCAAAAACAAGGAGGGTTTGACCCACCTAATTTTGTTTTTAGAATAGTTCTACTAGAGCTTTATTCACCTGTTTCTCAGGAAAATAAAAATTCTCTCCCTGAGAGTCAAAATGACTTTTTGTGAAGTGAGTTTTTAAAGACTCAGCCATGGTTAAAGGGTGTAAGGAAGAGTTAGTAGGAGTGAGATGTACAAAGCAGGTTTGAAGATAACTTTAAATTGGTCTGACAAAGAATTAAGTCGGCATGGACCGACACTGAAATCATGGCTATGGTCCTTGACACAAGACATGGTCTGGAAAGGTGATGGGAATGGGAATCCTGGTGACAATAACAGAAATTCCTGTCAATCATATTTAGCAAATAGTCCGGGGAATTGGAGCAATAAAGAGACTGTGCCCTAAGAAGGAGTATGATGTATCCTTGCTTGGACTGCAGCCCACGGGGCCTGAGCCACGGGCTGAGGTGCTGCCAATCCATAAAGCTCTATGAAATCCATAAAGCTCCACAAAAGGTGCTTTAGGAAAAATATTTGGAAAAATTTCATTGCGTAAAGGGTGGTCAAGCACTGGAACAGGCTGCCCAGGGCTGCGGTGGAGTCACCATGCCTGGAGGGATTTAAAAGATGCATAAATGTGGCATTTGGGGACATGGTTTAGTGGTGGCCCTTGCAGCGCTGGAGGAATGGTTGGACTTGATATTCTCAGAAGTCTTTTTCAGCCTAAATGTTTCTGTGATTCTAAGTCAGGAGACTGGACTCTTCCTAGGGTTTGATGGAGCTGTACTAGCATATACGAATGGAAAACCTGGATCTGACTTTTTCACTTTGCATTCATGTATTTGTTGATTTTTGTATCTCAGCATTTCATTCTGTCCTCCCACTTCTCCATTTTTCTCTTTCACTCTCCTTCAGTTGCCTGCAGTGCTTTTCTCTGTCTCTCTCTCCCTTCTCCTAAAATCTTCCTTCCCATTTTATTTTACACACATTTTTCTTTTATCCCTTTTCTCTCTGCCTCCCTTCACATTAGTACGCTATTACTGCTTTCAACCAAAACATGGAGATGGTCCTGCTGAGGGGAGATGATGCCTTGGACATAAAACCCATCCAAGACTATGGTCAAAGCCATGAGATTTCAGGGTGAACACAGTCCCATTCAACCCCTAAACATCAAAGTGTTGTGCTCATGTACAGTTTTCTGCCTAGAAATCAGTTTGCTGATTTTTCTGGGAGGCTCTGTGAAGTACAAGAAGCAGCTGCAGAAATTTCAGCAGTCTCTGGGTGGAAGATTCCACTCTTAACTTGGAAAGTCCCCGTCTCCCACCTGCATCTCCAATGGTGGGAAGCTGCCGATGTATTTTTTGTTATTTCCCCTGTTGCACTTGCTCTGTTTTCTTTATTATATTAACAGGGCTCTTCTCACTGCCTGTGCTCAGCTGCCTATTTCTCATTTGTGCTGTTTGATGGGTTGTGGTAATCTGTGTGCACCCAGCCTGCTGTGCTCTGGGATTTACTGATGGAGCTCCTTGTAAGCAGAGGCTGTTGGCAATAAAAGGATAATGAAAAGAAAAACCTCCTCGACCCTGGCCAAGCAGCAGAAATCTCAGCTATGGACAGTGGTAGCTCCACCCTCCTCCATAGGATGGGCCAGAAAGAGCCCACAGAGGAAGAAGAAAGTGGAAAGGGGGGGAAGTAGAGACTTTGGTGTAGAGGAGCTCCAATGACTGCAGAAAAGAGAGTACAGTTCGTGCAGAGGGGCTGCTGAGAGCAGCCACCAGGGGCTGAGGCATGTCACCTTCTCCTGGGCAGTACTGTAAGTGCTGGGAAATTGTGCAACAAACCCAAATTAAATTTGAGTGCCTAAAGCAAAGCACTTAAATCCATGCTTAATGGCCCAATTCCTGGAAGAGTGCAGTCCATGGACCCAAAAGGCTCACTCTGACACATGACTGTGGCCTTGAGTGTATTTCTATGTGTTTTAGGATGAAGCATTTTAGGATGAGTTACTGCCATAGTTTAACCACGGCCAGCAAATCAGCCCCACGTACTTGCTCACTCTCCCTCGGCAGGATGGGGGAGAGAACTGGAAGGTAGAAGTAAGATAACTCATGGGTTGAGATAAAGACAGTTTAAAAGGCAAAGAAAAAGTCACAAATACAAGCAAAGCAGGGGCAGCTCATGCCACATTCTCCTGGCAGTGCCAGTGCCAGGTGCTCGGCAGGGCCCTGCACAAAGACATCCCAAGGGACAAGGGAGGTGTTCTGCTGCCCTGTGTAACTTGGCAGCACTCTACACCACCCAAGAACTGCACTGAGGCAGTGTTTGTAATCCTTCTGCAGGGTTTCACAGGAGCAGGAGGAACAGGGCTGAGCTGAAAGGATTAGCAGGAGCAATTTCCAGGCAGGGATCTTATTCAAAGATATTCCTTGCATTGGTTAAGACACACCAGTCTGTGGCTTCTAGAGTCTGTGATACAAAGGCAATTATCAAAGACCCAGTCTAGACCAAGAGAACTGCAGTGTCTGTCACCTTTTACTCATATTTGAATAGCCAAAAGTTTTTTTAAACTACTTGTTCCCCATTGTTTGACTGTTATTAACTTAAGCAGTTTGCTGATGGAAGCTAAAGGTGTTTTTTACAAGGTTTCACAGGACCAGGTCAATTGCAATGAAATGTTCGATGAAGAATAGTTAAATTGTTTTGACTTTATTTTGGTAATGACAAAATACTTTGTTTTAAGAACAGAAAAACATTTGATTTTCACATTTTTCTCCAACCTAATTTGTATAGATCTTATATTACATTCTGCATTAATTTTAAATAGCTTGTAATGGCATAGAGTGCCAAGCATTATGGCATTTTGATGTCTTCATGTGATTTTTTCCTTTAACACAATTTCTCTTCTGTGGCAAGGTTTGAGAGCTCAGGCTGCTGCTTCCAATTCAGAAGAGGAATTTCCTGTAAAAATGGAAGTTCACTTTATTAACTACAACTACTACCCCAGCAGCTCATTCTTTCCCTTCTCAAAATACCCACCATCCTTCCCTCTCTCTTTAGCACTTCTTCCTCCTTCTTCTTTTCTCCTTCCTATCCTTATACTCAGTAAAAATCTCCCGTGCTTCAAAGGGATACTGAAGGTGTACATATAAACCAAATGTAGTAGGAAGAGGCAAAATGGGGCTATGGGAACATCAGGGTTAGATTTTATTCCAGTTCTCAACCCTTTGAATCTTGAATGCTGTTTCTGGGGACAGCAGAAGTTTTGTGAGAGGGTGTTACTGTAAACAAAACCTTTCTCTTGATGAAATACAGATTTCACAGGGACATTGCATTTTGCAGGGTTGTCTTTTGCAAGTCAAAAGGGAGAAAAATATTAATACTTCAATCCACTCTTTACCTGGGATTGCTAAATGTTGGTGGAGACAACACCTGGAAAATTTCTCTGACTGTGTAGCTAAAAAGGACTGCAATAAACTTGTTCCCCAAATAAATTGTTTATACTTTGTCTTCTCAAATACATTAGATAGCTATTTGAGAACAGTGGAACTCAAATATAAACAAACGCATGTAAACACATGTAAATATATGTATACACACACAGAGAGTGTATTTATTCAAACAGTAAATTCTGTTTGTTGGCTACCAGTGAATTCATTACTTGCACAGATGCAGCTGGGAGCCCTCTAACCTGGCACAGCCCAGCACATTTCCTCTAGCAGAGCCCACCTTTGCCTGCAACCTGGGAGATGATCATAAATTATAAAATTCATATGACTCAGGCCCATCCCATTCCCTGACTCCAGACCCTTCTATCCTGGTGAAACGGCCAAACACCTTTGCTCGTGTGAAACCCATCCCAAAGACCTTGTGAGTGTCTCCTATCCTTCACTGGCAGCCAGGCAGCCGCGCTCCATTTCCCACAGAATTTCAGCTGCTCGGGTATTTATCAGGAGCATCTGTTAAACAATCTGGAGGGGAACAGTGCTGGTGCCATTAGGGCGGGGATGAGGAGGGATCTCCTCAGCAGCACAGAGAGAAGAGGAGATGAGGCTGTGCCTGCTGCTTCAGGGGGTGTCGTGACCTTGACTTCTCGTTGATGAGCGATGCCGAGTGTCTCAGAGCAGAACTGTTGGGGATAATGTTCCTCTGAATGGATGTGTTCTGGTCACCAGGACTGGAGAGGAATGGAGAGGATGGATCATTAGAAAGACACAAACAATTAGAGCCTCAGTGTTGAGTTCTTACAGAGGTACAGGCCATGAGTGTAGTGAAGAAACAACATGCAGGAGTGTTTATGCCCTTTCGCCTGTAGATCATCTTTCATTTGAAGCCTTTTTTGCCCTCCCTGACCCACTGTTGGTACTTTTGGGGTCCACAGAGGGTGAGTGATAGCGTGCACAAGAAACTGAAATCCAGTGACTTGAGTGACACTCATGGAGTGTAAATGCCTTTGCAAATAGAGCAGCTCAGTTGGACCTGCCAGGCGCCAGACATTCCCCCGCTGGGCCCTAACCCTACGTGTAATATTTACACCCACAACTTTTATGATCTTCCCAAATTTCCAGTAGCTTCCTGCAAAATCAACATCAAACTTCCAGTGCCTTTAGTTTTGTGTTCATCCTGATGTACGAATCCTCTTTGCCCAACCACCACTACACAAAAATATTTGGCAGAGCAGATCCCTTTCTTTTACCTCAAAACCAGCCTTGATGGGATCATTCGGCCTCTATCAATGGCTGCCCAGAGCCCCCCAACAACAGCCCCACTTCCTTTCTGAAAAAGAACTGGGTTCTAACAACAGTCAAAGTTTTGCCTATGACATATTTTTTCTCTTTCCTTTTGGTTTCCACATCTGCACACTTCTAGAGTCCTAATTCATTCCTTTAATGGCCCTTTGGCTGTTATATTTTCGCTTGTCAGGGTGCATTTTTAATCCCCCCCCCATAAATGTATAAAACATTTAATGAAGAAATAATGAAATTTTGTCATGTCACTGCCTATTTTTCCCATCATATTTGATGTGTTTGTAATGTGGGCAGACATATTATTTATGACCAGGGAAATTAAACATTATTTCACTTTTTTTTCCCTAATGCAATCTGTGTCGTCTTCCACTTCCCAATTTCTTTCCATTAAACTTATTGTCTCTGCAGTTCCACTCAACCGTTTGCTGTTGGTTTTGCAACAGCGCTGCCAGAAGATGCAGAAAAACATAATGGGGAAAAGAAATGGCATAATTCGCAGGAGATACTTTTCTCATCTCATTTAAATGAAGACAGTTTGTTCTTGGGTGTCAAAAACATCAAGAGCAACAAAAATATGGAAATTGGTAATTTCTTGCACTATGAATGCTTCCAAAGCTTTGGAGATTCTGTCTGATTCCAGCAGCTACTAAAGATGTGTCCAAGCCAAACTTCCAGCATAAAATAACTTCAAACCTCAGAAGCTTGAAATCTGGGCCTGAATTTTTTAAGTCTTTGGCCTCAAGTGCTTCTCTCATCTGTTGCCAGAATGTCCTCAAAACTGGGACAGGAATCACAATCCCTAACATATTCCTTAATCATTTGGATGAAATACAGACAAAACAGAGCTGAACAAGGTGATCAAGTGCTGTCTGACACCACCTTTCACGTTTAGCTCTGCTTGTGCATTTTCCAGTCCTTCCATAACACATAACATGGGATGAGAGCATGGGGCAGGACCCTTTGTGTTCCCAGAATCTGCTCCAGCCACAACAGACTCCTCAGAGGTGGGGTTTTTCTGATTTAGGAGAGGTGGGATTAGCTCTCCATTCTGAGCTCATCCCGTTTGGTTTTCTTTAAGGAAAGACAGATGAGCTCCTTTAGAGATGAGCCATCTCTTCCCTCCTCACTGGTCACTTCTTTTATTATGGGCGCAATTGCCTGTCGTGGGTGATGACTCCTCCATGGACTACAGGAAGCTTAGACAACTCCTTGAGTCTTGTCTATCAGCTTTAATTTGTATAGACTAAATGGGGGACAAATCCCATCCAGTCTTTCCATCTGTCCTATTCCTATTTTCAGCCATGGCAGCTCCAGTACCAGTCTCCTGTAGGAGTCAGAGGTGAAGGCCAGCAACCTCGAATGCTGGCGGAATAAAGAGCACCCTAACCCATCTTACACTGAATATTCTTTCTCCAAAACTTGTGTCTTTTCACACTTTTTCTCAGCTGCTCCTCATGGTGCCTCTGTATTTTGCAGAGGAATTTTTTCCCTGCTTCCTTTGCGGTGTCGTGGCTTTGTTTCACAGTTCCTACTCCTTGTAAAGAGCCTTCTATCACCTTTCTTCTCCTTTTCCTTCCCCCCCCCCCCCCCCCAAAAAAAAATCTCAGCAAGGCTGCCTGTTAATCTCTTCTTTTGCAAAGATTAGAAACGGTGGCTTTTCTATGACCTTTCTGAACAATCAGGACCTTGGAGTCCCCAAGACGGGTGACCATTATCTCATCTTTTGGGCTGTTAACAATGATTAAGTAGGACAAAGGATGTGCTCAGAGCTATGGAGTTTCAATCTATCCTTAGGGAGTACCTGGAAATAAAAGCAAGCAGAGGGGGAAAGCTCCAGCAAAAAGAAAGGTTCGACCTTTAGAAAACATCCTTGGTTGGTGCTTTCTTACCTTTTCAAATACACATCAGAAAAATCTGCAATGGCCCTGTAAGTGCAAACAGTGCCTCTGGACTAAGTCCTCGGAAGGCTGGTCCCACAGCATGTGCCACTGGACCGAGCACTCACGACTTGGAAAAACCAGGTCACGATCAGAAATGCAATTTTAAACTGTTATTTTTGCTTATGATCTATCTCACTGTCTGTCTGTCCATTTGTGTGCTACGATCTTTACAAGTTTTTCCCCAGGTTTCGATTACCTCCATACAGCAGCTCCAAGCAAGGGATGACTGATACTTCCACCACTCCCAATCCATCTCACAACAGAGCTGGGGCTCTTCAGGGTGCAATTCTTTTACCAGCTCCTATTTCCAGCAGCTTTTCATCTGCGGCTCTCCTTTCCCAGGGATAAACAACACCAGGCAGGGCCAGGTGAGTGAGCAGCAGGTGAATTACCAGGAGCAGGGAAGCTTTCCCATCCAGCCCAAGGATTCATAGTACTGTGGTTTGATCTTGTGGACTCAACACTCTTGCAGTGCATGTGCGAGAACCTTGTGTTTGTCATGTGTGAAAAACGAGGTTCACTTCTCCTGTTAAAATTTAAAAGTTTAATAAAAGACAATAAAAGGACAGAGATAATAAAGCAAAAATTACAGCGTGCTGGGTACCCTTGGCTCTCAGCCAAGAGCACACCTGCTATTGCAGAGACACCCTTTACATACCCTTACTATTGCATCAGACTAGTGCATATTTGTAAACAATTGTACATATTCAGACTTTTCCATGAACTGTTTAGCATGGCCCCTCCTCGGGTCCGCCTTTTTAGAGCAAGCGTATTTCTTGGCTGTGGTTTTAGTCAGCTTTTTATTATCACTTCCAGCTGGATTTTTGTCCATGGTTTCTGCAGACGGTGGTTCATGATAGCTGGCATACCCGTAGCAGGGGTCTTCATCATGCATTTGTCTGATGATATTCAACCAAGCAGGCAGTTCAGTGACCACAAGCATAACTATATCAGCTATTTCAATACCACGTCTAAGTCTAGTAAAAGCATTAGTTACTGTTACAAAACTGTATCTTTATAGCAAAGCTACTTTAACATATAACATCTATTTAAACATTTGCACAAAGCCAATATTATAATATGTATTTATCACATCAGGCACTGCTGTCATCTCTCAGAAGGCAAACAACTGACCAAAGAAACCAAGAATTGATTTGGATTATGCTGTTACCCTTCCTTGTCCATGGAATAAGGGAGGAAACTGAAAGGCAGACACATCTCTTGAGAAGACCATGGCCAGAGGTTGTCTAAACCAGATCAGATGGCAGACGGATGTGTATAAAGCAAGCTGGTTCAAACACACATTGATACTTAGGTATATAATGGGGTGTCCATGGAGACACAGAGGGAGGGAGGTTTGGAATCACAGGACATTTTGGAAGGGACTTCAGAGACCATCTCATTCCACCCCGTGCCATGGGCAGGGACACCTTCCACTATCCCAGGGTGCTCCAACCTGGCCTTGGACACTTCCAGGGATGGGGCAGCCACAGCTTCTCTGGGCACCCTGTGCCAGGTCCTCACCTCCCTCACTGAATAAAAGTTCCTAATATCCACAACTTGTCTATGTCTTCTCCAACTACTCTTTTTCTGCCTCTTTAGAGCATCTCTGCCAAGCGGCTGCAAGGGAAGCAAAGGCAAGGAGGGGAGCCATTAACAGAAAGTTTAGAAGAGAGGAATAAAAGATTTTTATAAAATCGTCTAAAGTGTGAAGAATGGCCTTTGTGAACAATTCAGTCATTTATCATTATTTCATTGTATGAATTATACATTGGAGACTATAATGGAGTAATATCTCATCTCCTTTCCCACTCAGTGGGCACTGAATGAATGGCCAGGTGAGCTGCACTTGGACCAGCACCATTCTCCAGGAGAGTCACTGTTCACCTCTCACTGCTCTCCTGAATTTCTGTTCAGTAAGCGCATGTTGATCTTTTACCAATCTTTTCTGGATGTTAAAATTAATGAGTATTTAGAAAATAGCTTTTGTCTTTTGAATTTTTTTTCTTATTATTTTTCTTTTCCTATTGAAAAATAGAAGAGTGGAGGGGCAGAGAAGCATGGAAAAAAATGCTGGAGCTAAGCAATATGGTTTTGCAATTTATCCAAGAGCTCAGGGATAAGAGTGGACACAATCTCTGTTATAGTAGCTCAGCTGATGGGTGGGAAAATGCTAAACTGACTTAACTCACCAACATTTTTTGAGTGGTTTCGTACTTGCATAGTTGCCTGTAAAAATATTGGCTTACAGTCATGATGTAAATGGAATATGCCCCTTCAAAACTGTTGTTTCACTTCAGAGAACTCTGACTTTTCCCGCAGAAGGAGAAGGGTTGACTCAAACACACTGAAAGCGGTAATAAAAGTATTCGTGCTTCAAGAGACTGGAGGAGCTGTGAACTCTGGTTTAAGAGGTAGGTAGTGAGGTGTTTACTTAGCAGACTATCAGGATACATCAGAAACTAACAGTAGCCATAAACCTCAATGGATTAACTTCCATCCATTTTTATTTCCATCTGTATTACACCTTGGCTCTGTCATTGCTATCCTAAATAGAATAGCAATTATCTCAATATCATTGATTCAATGGGCCTTTTTTTCAATTTTCTCTGTTACGTGTTGGTTCCTGCACCTCTTCCCTGCTCCCAGATTTCACTCCCTCTTCCACAGAAGGGTATTTCTTCCTCTCAGTTGACCTGTTAGGGAAATAGAGCCCTGGAGCACTCCAGATTTTGGGAACAGAGGTCTCTGATGCAAGGAACATCCTGTCTTAAAAAGAAAATTTCACTATGTACCCTTAGGAATTACTGTAGAATTGTATTTTCCCCTGAGAATCTCACTGAGCCTGACTCTCAGTTATGCCATCCTCTTTCATGGAGCAAGAAAAAGGTGGATAGAGAAGGAAAACAGAGTAGGAGCCTTACCCCAGATTTGTGATCCTTGAACTCCAGGGCTTTAAAGATGCCTGACATCTGCATTTGAAGAGGTCATTCCACTCAACCTTTGTTTCTTAAGTACATTACATTTACACAGAGCTCCTGAGTACCTCCACATAGAAGCTGATAAAAGGCTGACAGCAACATACAGATTATTTTGTTTGAATTTGAGATTTTCCAATTAATACACCTAGACCCTGTCCTTTCAAAAGTCAAAGGGTTAAAACTTTCCATCAAGGCAAGGTATTCCCCAAGCGATCTGCATCGAGGGCTCTCTGAAGCACGAGAACATTGTTGACCCAGACATCACTAAGTTCCTTGCTTCTGAAAAGTTCTGGCTGCTGATAAACCTTTGTCCTTTTTCTTTGATTAGCTTTAGTCTGGCTGTAAATCCTATTTTGTTTTGTGCTAGGGTCTAGCCAAGGAAGTATTTCTATTAACCTGGAGCAGCTGGAGAGTAGCTGGCTCTTACTGTCAGGGGATTGCAGCCTGAGTATCCTGTAACACTAATGTTTTTCACTGTTGAAGCCCCAGTCTAAAAAGAAGGAGATCCATGTTCCCTCTGTGGTTATTTTGCTACCCTGGAAGCTGGCAGAATTGTGTGGCAGGATGTCATTAGCTTAAAGATGGCAGCCATTAGGATTTCCATCTAAAATCTGCCCTCCTCACAGACTCCACGTCTGCTGTCTTTACTGAGAGCTTTAATTTATCCATTCATAGAGTGGGAACATACTTCTGCTACTTTCATTACCCAGTTGGCTTTAATTAAAAAAAATCTGTAATGCCTCCTGTCTTGCAGGGCTTTGAGTTTGCTATCCTGATGCCAGGAGCCCTTGGAAGAGAAGGGGGAATGAAGAAGGGGAAAATGAGAAGAGGATGGCAGTCAGCTGTGAGAGCAGCAAGTCCCATGCCAGGAGAGGGGATGAGCTGCACCAGGGTGCAACACCTTCATTCACGTTCCTGTGGAGCCACCTGTGAGTGCCTGGATCTTCCACATCTCTTCAGCCTAAAGGAGGAAAGAGAGCCTACTTTTACTCCCTGGTGCTTTCTGCTCAGTTACAGCATTTATTCTAAGCCTTCCTGCCCTGAGGCTGTGGAGCCTTGCTAAGTTCACTACCCTCATTACCAGAGCATCACAGAAAAAAAAAAAAANAAAATCTCTCTGCCTATGTCTTTTGCCCAGGGTCTGTGACATCCCTCCATATCTCACAGGTGTAAAATGAGCACCAAGCAGGCACAGGAAATGTTAAAACCCCTTGTCCCCAAAGGCAAACTCTGTAGTGACTAATCCCTGGGAGAATCTGGGATTTTAAAATTGGTGTATTTCCTCCTTTCTCTTATCTCTACTCCCTCTGAGCCTTTTGCTGTGTATTTACTGTCTCTTTTCCCCTTTCCCTGTGCCACCTCCCCACTCTGCATAGCCACTGCCCTCAGCCAGCAGCACTTTATCTGCTTCCAATGTAGCGTGTCCTAGAAAGAATTATAGCATTGCCTGTCTTTCGACAGCCAGTCATCTCTCAGTAACATACAATAAGCTGTACTTGGGCCAAAGGAAATGGGTTTAGCCTGGCGGGTAATTAATTTTCTCAGGGTTCAGTTTCCCACACTGAAATTGGTCTCCGTCTGATCAATTAGAAGAACATTTCACAAATGAAACTGATTATGAATCATGGGTTTCAGCTCAGCTGTGGAAAACCTGATACACAGCTATTGGAGCAAAAAGTAGAGGGAAGCGTCAGCCCATTTATCCCAGCTACTGCTCAGGAGTGAAAGCAACACACAAACACATCCCCCACTCACTCCTTCAAGGAGGAAAAGATGATGGGACTCCACCAGTCCACAGCATATTTCTGAAAATGGTCCTCAAATTTCCTGAGAGTTGTGTTACTGGACATGGGAGTTTATCCACTGGCTGAACACTGTCCTGAGACCACCCCTCTGAGCATTGGCATAGCTTAACTCTGGCAGATTCTGTTTCTTTTTGCTTCCACACACACATAAAAAATGTAAAAGCTTTTAAATAAGGAGCATCCCAAGACGTCCTTAATTCAGATGTAATGGCTTTGAACAAGGAAAGGAATGATCTCAGACATACGAGGTCCCTGTATCACAGCGAGCCTCTCCTTCCCATTTTCCTCTGCTGATAATAGTCACAGGAATGATGGCAGTTGAAATTTAACTTTTAAGAGAGTGACATTTCCATTTCAGCCCTGAGCAAGCCTGCAGGATCCAGCTCCCAGTGGGAGCAGTTACCCACTGTCCCACATCAATAAGGAGAACACTCTCCATCCCCTCTGCCCTTCTCTCTGCCCCATGTGCCTCCCAGCACCGAACAGAACCATTAGTTCAGTTTTTCCTGTGTCTTTAAACCATGCCCAACGCTTTAAAGGAAATAAATAACGTCAAGTGTTCAAATGAAATTTTGCTGAGAACCTTCTTTTCCTCCTGAAAAAGCCATGACACTAAACTTTCCAGTCATCTCAAGCCTTGAATAGTTTTTCATTTGTGTCAGATTAACCAAGTTAAAATTCCCTCTCACGAACTCGGCATTTAGAGGTATTATGCCAGAAGTAGCTTAATAACTTTCACTTCAAAAAAAAAAGAAAAGAAAAAAAGAAGGGGAAGAAAGGCATTTCTCGGCACCAAGCAGAGTAAACAAAGAAATGCAATTTCACAAAGCAGGACCTGCTAAAGGGGACGTGCTGCAGACAGAGGGGAGACTGAGGCTGGACTTTGCAGTGAAACAAGGCTGCATATGAAAAATTCATCATCTAATATCCCAGGCAGCAATCCTGTCTGGTTTTATAAACCAAACTGGGTCAAGCCCAGTTAGTGCCTGGGCAGAACACTCTCTAGAAAAGCTACATTAGTAAAAAGAGGTGCCACAGAAAGTGGTTCTCAGAGGGCAAGTGTGCACACAGTTCCTATAGTTTATAGATAGACAGACAGATAGATAGGTGTAAAGAAATTGTTACTATTTTATGCAGCTCCTTTTTCCTCTGTCTTCCTGACATAGACCTCTCATAGACAGAGAAATGCATTTGCAGAAATAGTCTTAATTTGGAGTTGAAATATGTAATGCATTTGCTATCTCATAGACTGACCTTTACTCATGCTGGAGAAGTGGATTTGGAAGGGAGAAAAGGGAGGCTTGTGATGCTTAAAAGCTTCTGCAGGAGGAAACTACACAGCTGAGGTCACACCTGGGACAGCTCTGTCACCAGCACGGTTTATTCCTAACGAAGGAAGTCTGGTTGTGCTGAGGAAATGGAGGTTTTGACTGTGGCTTTTAGTATAAAATATAATATTTCTGTACACCTTCAAACTGTGGAGCAAGACCTGGGACATAAAGAAAGACAAACCCGACTATTATCCTGATAGACTCGAGTGCAAAGAAAAGAAGGGCTGTTGCTCCTGTGGTAACCCCTGTTAAGGAATGTTTAAAGATGGAATTTCTGAACTGAACAGTCTCAGCTAAAATAGTATCCTAGCTCCAGGCTTTTCAAGATGTTGCTTTTAAGATGCAATGGAAAACTGATGCCCTGACCTCTTGTGGTCACAAAACACACGGAGCTAGATTTCCCAAGCATATAATTGTTTTTAACACAGTCTCCTTCTGAAATTTTTATTTGCTTTACTGAATAATGTTCTTCTCTCCATTGCCCCCTTCACAATCTCACCAGGGCAGGGACTTCCTCAGCATTCCCAATTCTTTTGTAGAAGGCACAGTGTGAGGTGGCTGGAGGTGTCCACCCCCAACAAATTCCAGAACCCACTGCAATGGGCCACAGACAATGAAATAATATTGGAATGTAATCTGCTGTCCTGCATAGCTGCTTCCAAGCATTCCTCGGGAGCAGTGTTGCCTTTTGGGGCATGTGAAATGATCCTTGAATGTAATTTGACAATCAAAGTTCAGAAGTAACAACAAGATCTTTCAGAATAAGGAGATGCAGGCTGACTGTAAGAATGTATTTTTGTCACTGCCTAGAAATGTTTCAGGACATTTTCAGCAGAGAAACCATTCTTGAAGAGGTGACAAAAGGAGTAGAGTGAAGGATCTTTTGCATGGGTGTCAGCAGTCTAAATTATACAAGATTCGAGTTTCCAATATATCTTATGGTTACTGTCTGTGTCTAGTGAGTTCTGCTGTAAAGAAATGATGGGTTTTGAGCCAACCATCTGGCGTGACCACATGGGAAACCAGACTTTGATTCACACCTCTGCAGGCAAGAGTCAGATGCTGGGAACATTGAGGACCTGACTGCAGGGCTTGAAAAACATCATTCTTTTAGCTCCGTCTTTGCCCAGAGCTGATGGGGACCTACAGATACAAATGCAGCCCAGTGAGATGACCATTGAAATTTCAGAAGAGGCCGAAAGGGTGAATAGCTTCTGTTGCTACGAGAGAATTAAAAACAGTTAGAGAGAAAATACAATAAATATAATACAAACTAGTTGTTAATGTGTTTGACCTACTGCCTTTTGGGTTGGCTTCTGGGTCTTTTGTGAAGGACAAGTCCTCAGTGTGAGATGCAGTTTTCTTCATTCCGTAAAGCTGCAGGAATAACTTCCTTGCATGAAGACACGAGCAGAGGGAAGCAGGATGCTTCCCGGTGGGTGATTAACTGGCAATGGTTTTCTTGTAAAACCAAAAGCTTCATATTTACTATGACCATGATAAAGTGGACACAGCTTGAGCTTCCTTGTTCCTCCTCTCATAAAGCCTCCTCTCTCGTGGCCATCACCAGAATCTGTGATTCCTGTCTCATATGTCCTGTAACCTCGGATTCAGAGAGAGGATGGGATAACTCCCAAAGTATTTGAGTAAGATGCTTGTCTGGATGAGACTGATGAAGGACTCCAGCTAATGCTGCTTGGGTTAAGAGGATGTTGATAACTCAAAATCCAGTCCAGCAGTTTATAGACTTCAAATAGGGCAAAGGTGAGACAGAGTGAGGCTGTCACTCTGGGTCCAGCCAGTGAATACATTTCCCACTGTGTGCCCAAACCCAAAGCCAATGGCATTCCCCTTCTGGAAGGCTGGCTCAGGGAGAGTGATCGTTCTGGAGCTCTGTGGTCATAAATGTCCACGCTGATACTGGGAGGTCACCCCAGGATGAGGTGCAAATGCTGTAAAATGAGGGAGGAAGAGACCATTTCCTACCATAATGCATTATGCACACACTGTAAACAGATGCCCTCAGACTGTTTTTGTCCGAGATGGGGAATAAAGCAAAAATAGTCAGCAAGACAGAAGTAGTAGCCTGTCTCTCCTTTAACAATCTGCACTCAACCATGTTCAAAATAGCCACTTGGCAACAATTATCTCAGAGGGAAAGTGGTGTGGAGAGCAGAAAATAAGGGCAGAGCTGTAACAAAGGCAGTAGAGTTGAGACAGGATGTTGTTTTTGTTCAGTTCTCCTGAAGCCAGTCCAGTTTGGTTTTGCCTCAAGCTAGCCACACTTCGGGAGCTGCTTTAAGACCGGAATGTTTTTAAAATGGCAGAGTGACGAGGCAGGGGCTTGGTGGCAGCACAGAGGGGCTGTCAGAGCAGGGCTTTAACCAGCATCTCCTTCCCTGCTACAGTCTGGACTCGGGCTGTGCTCCTGGGAAATTCCTCTCCAGGAGGCAAAGTCTGCTCTACGGCCTAACAGGTTACTGAGGAAAATTACAAACCTTTTTATCCTTCTTTGAACAAGAATTGAAAGGAAATCAAAACACCCACTGGGACAAGGAGTTTTCCTATAAATTCTGTTTCCACAAGATATTTCAAGATATCCCTGTCATACGTGACTTCTAAAATCAAAGGACTATTTAAGTTAGATGGTGAAACAAAGTATATGGACTGTTTGGTACTGATTAGAAACTCTGAAGAAGCAACTGAGGTAGAGACTAACTCATGGTATGATTTTATTTACTGCAGATTCTGTGGTGAAGGTGACAGAGAGTAGAGAGAAGACACATCAAAGAAGCCCTTTTGTTTTCCACAACATTACAGTGATTTGGCATCCTCATCATCTTGTGACATGATGCAGGAATAAACAAGATGAGGCTGGGATTATAGTCTGTTAATGCCCCTCACATTCCTGGTGGATCCCCACCAGTTTCGCAGGCCCTCATGCAGTCAGGAATGACTCCTGATCAGGCTGTTGGGGTAATATTTCAAGCAAGAATAGAATAATTTTGAGAATGGTTTATCTGCTTTACAGCCTGCGGTCAGATAACATCCCTGTGGCAACCATTTCAGTTGTCTATGCGGAAAAGCAATGTGCAGAAAGTAATTTAATGTAATGGATTGTTTAGCTTTCTTTTAATTAAATGTAGCAGCTGGAAACAAGGAGAAGAGAGCTCTGTATCACCAAGCAGGTCTCTAATTGCAGGCATCCTCCATAGACCCTCCTTAGTGTGCTGCACTTCCAGCCCAAGTTGAAAACCCAATACTACTGAATACCCCAAAACCTTACAATTTTTCCTCCTTTCATGAAATATTTCAATGGGTTGATTTGTTTCCTTTTTCTATTTCTCTCTCTCCCCAAAACTCAAACTGCTTATGATAAATACGTGTCAAAGCAGCTCAACCAGCTCCAGAAATCATCTCCCAGAGGAGCCCAGCAGCCGCACAAGGGAGGACAGTACTGAAGTTCCTCGGGATGCTGTCCTTTTCAAAGGACAGACTGAGGAGCTCCAACTGTTTATTCCCACCAAACAATTCCAGCTTTTTGAAGATGACTGAACACATTGCTGGGCCTTTCAGCTGAGCTCCTTTCAAGTGAGAACAAAAGGCTGCTTGTCAAGTGTATCAATACAATTGTGACTCCCATGGTCATTGCAGGTGTGATGTTGTCAGGCACATTCCTGGGGGCAATTGTGACTTCAAAGAAAGACCATGTAAATGGCAACATTGGCTCCATAATTTTGAAATGGATGGCTTTGGGAAGTACATCAGCTGGAAGAACTGGAGTTTTTTCAGTGCAAAAAGGTTAACATTCCACTGGTTTACAAGAGTAGGGTAACAGGGTGTTAAAAGTGTTTATTTCCCCTATGGCATTTCCAGGGAGAGGCCCAGAGTGACAGCTCAGATGGAAGTACCCACATGGCAAATGGCTAAAGGCAGGTGACATAAAACCACCCCGTGCCTTGCTCTACTCATTTCCTTTTTACCACTCTCACTCCCTTCTTTCCTCCTCATTTCAGAGGGGTTTTGTGTGTAAACAGAGACAGAATAACTTTTGTCAGGTTTCCCTCAAAAAGCTTGGTACAAGGAGGTCACTGTAAGAAAGGTGTGTTCTCCTGGCTTGCCCCTCACCCAGGCTGATTGCCCAGTGCCCAAGGCCATGGGCAAGAAGCCCAGTAGGTCACATTAGAGCCTACCTGAGTGTAGGTCATAGTCTCTGTTCCTGGAGAACAGCTTGCACTCCTCCTCCTGCTTGGATCCCCGTGAGTTTCCTGCTGGCTGTGCACAAGGCTAAAGACAGGTTTGGAAGCAACATCTGTACTTGATGGGAATCTGGGCCAAGACTCTGAGAGTTTGCCAAGCAACTCTTTGTCTATGGTGTGTAAATCTACACCTCTTGCAAAGGGAGAAGAGCAAGGAGAGGAAGGCAGTGCCAACTTGCAGATTTGTAGAAGAGGCTTTTAAGCTCTCTAGAGAGGTAACTTGCAACTGCTAAATACACTGCGGGAGAAATACAGCCAGATCATGTCTTTCCTCAGCCTCACTGCAACTCTTTATGTTTTTCCTCTTGAGAGGGGACAGAAATGCAGCATCGGCAGGGAAAAGGCTGGGAGGAACACTGGGTTTGGTCTATTTGCTGCTAAGTCCACCACATGCCTCATCAAGGCCTTTTCCAGTTCTCCTGTCTCAATCCGTAGGGAAAAAGAACTGAGAGGGAAAGATGTGGAAAAGGAAAAATGAAGGGTTTCTGTGCGTGCAGAGGAAGATATTTTGACAGAATGGGAGATGGTGACTAAGAAAAGGGGAGAAGAGGCAAGTGTTAAATGAGTTTGTGTTCCTGGCTGCTGAGTAGCCCCAGGAGGTTCCCAGCAAGGCTGCCGCTTTTTTATTGGAGTTTTGTGCCGGAGTTATAAACCCTTTAAATGAGCCTAGATCATTAGGGAAGCTTGGCTGATCACTGATGAAAAAATATAACAATTAAAACAAAAGGCTGGAAGAGGGAAGCAGAGGGAGAAGGAGCTGGAGGTGAGTGGTTTTAATACTAAATAACAAATACTAATAATGGTGCTGAGTTGGGGACTAATTAAAAGTTTCTAAAAAGAGAGAGGAAGAGAGTGGGATTAATCTGGAGTGTTTTGCCTGGCAGCTTCTGTGAGTGCCTGAAAAGCTCCCCTGGCAAGAAGGACGGGACAGAACACTGGGAGCCAAGCAAAGCTCTGGAGAGAGATGGAGCTGAGCCACGGCGGAGCCCAGCTCCACCTGCTCTTCTGAGCTCTGTGTTTTGGTGTCTGGCCCATATTTCAGAACTACCAATGGCCATTCTCCCACATGGAGCAAAGGGGCTGGGGAAGAGGAGCAAAGGAGGGAGTTTGAAGGGTGGAGAGAGCAAAATTCTTCTGTGAAAAAGGGACTGCCTTGGGCAAAGAGACCTGGGTGGCAGCAGCATATATTTGAGAACTGTGCATGTAGTGACACCCATAGCCATGGTAGAAGCCAAGCAAACAGGACCCAGGAAGGACCACAGGTGGCAACAACTCAGGGATCCACCGCAATGCAGTTTTCCAGGTGTTAGAAGAGCATTCAGAGGAAGAATCGCTGTACGCTTTCCCTCTTGCTGTGCTGCTCTCAGCTGATGTCAGGACACAATGGCAGATGAAATAGGTTTCCTTGGCTGTTCCTCTACCATTCCTTCTATCAGTGCTGTGTCTGAGTGCACCTTTCCCCCCAGAGATAAATGCTCCCAAAAGCAACAGTCTCACAGGTCTGCCTCCAGCTGTGCCTCCAGCTGTGTCCTGAGGTCTGAGGGTAGTAAAGGCTGAAATAACCAAAGCAAAAACTATTGCCTTTCCCTCACCAGTTCAGCAGCCACCTGAGGGACAGTTCAGCCTGGAGAAACATCTTTTGTGGGTAATTTCAGCTAAACTCTTGCAGGCACCACCACTGCCATCTCCCATGCTTCATTCTTGTGGATAAAGGACCTGGCTGTGGGGAATGCCAGCCTCAGACACCATGCTCCTGCCAGGATGAGCTCCTTTTACTTTCTCCTCTGAGCAGGAGACTCTAAGTTTTAATTATTATTGCTTTTTGCTGTTCTTTGTCTTAATTAAGTCTGACTTGCTGACTATTTCAAGGGAGATGATGTCTGAGAAATGCCTTCCTGCCTTGAGTTTTGGATTTTCGAAGGAGAGAAATGAAGCCCATAGTCACTGGATCTGCTAGGCAGCAGAAATGCAATGTCATAGGGACCGGAGGTGCAGCGGGACTGGGCAAAAGCTCAGCTAAAATGGGACAATCCACCTGGAATGAGCACAGAGCAAGAAAGCCACGGGGATGTGTGCCTGGCAGGTAGAACAGATTTCCCAGAAAATTCCTCTGTATTGGTCTATCTGGGATCTGACTTAGAATCATAGAATCATTAAGGTTGGAAAAGACCTGTAAGGTCATTGAGTCCAGCTGTTAACATCACCATATCCCAGAGTGCCACGTCCACATGCCTTTTAAACTCTTCCAGGGCTGGTGATCCTATCACCTCCCTGGGTAGCCGGTTCCAATGCCTGACAATCCCTTCAGTGAAGAAATGCTTCCTGATGTCCAACCTGACCCTGCCCTGGCACAGCTTGAGGCCGTTCCCTCTTGTCCCGTCTCTGTTCCCTAGCAGCAGACTCCAGCCCCACCCCCCGGCTGCCCCCTCCTGTCAGGGAGTTGAGCAGAGCCAGAAGGTCCCCCCTGAGCCTCCTTTGCTCCAGGCTGAGCCCCTTTCCCAGCTTCCTCAGCTGCTGGTGCTCCAGACCCTTCCCCAGCTCCGTTGCCCATCTCTGGATACACTTCCCCCCCTTTTTTTTCTGTAAAGCAGCACCAGTAAATTCAGACCCATAATACAAACAGCAGCAGCACCCCCTGGTTCCTCAGCCACCCAAAGCCCCCAGCAGCCACAGACAGCTTCCCCATAGCTCTGCTGGGCATTTTGTCTGCATACAAGAAGAGCTGAGGTGCCTGTGGTGGGCTGTGTGTGATTTGGCTTGAGAACTCTATCTTGGCTCCTGCCACAGCCCTGGAGCATCCAGCAGGAGCTTTGCTATTCTGCACCAGGGCTCTATCTGTCTGTAAATACTTCCATTCCAGCAGCCTCTCTCCGGCATGACAGATTTGCTATGAGGAACCTGGCAGCAAAGGTTTTCCGTCCTCTCTCTCTCCCTCTCTGACAAATGTTTAAAATGTATTAGCTTTTCATGTTCTAATTTATGATATAATAAACTCCTCTGTGCCCTGGCCTTGTTCAGGGATTGGAAGTGAAGTGTTCCACTTGCCTGCATTGGTGAAATTCTACCAGACAATTGTAGGTGTTAGAGGGATGGGGCAAGGGCTGGAATTGCAAGGAGGAAAGGAGAAAATGGGATGTAGAGGATGTGAGGCTTCAGAGGCAGAAAAGGGAAAGGGGAAATAATGAAATCTCATTTCACTGGGCATGATGTGTTTCTCTGTGGGATTTACATGGCTCTGCTCCTGGCGCTTGAGGAGCTTCTCTAGGTGACAGAGCCATGTCCACCTTTGGACCTTTGAGGGAAAAATAACATAAACGCATAAATAATAAACTGCAAGAAGGGAATGAGTCTGGTCGGCCTCACTGAGGATGAAAGGATGGGAATGCAGGAGTAGGATGCGGGAAGCAAGGAGAATTAAGCTGCAGTGAAGGATTGACTTGACAAGACCAGTTTGATAAAGAAAAGAAAAGAGGTCCAGTGTCCATCCAGTGTTGGTGTCTGGGCACACACTCGGCAGCACCTTGGATAGCTGCACCACAGAAACCAGAGCTCCGAGTCAGATCTGCTCATTCTGTCCACACAAATCTGCTTTTCTTCCCAGGTTTTTCCTCTCTTTTGTTTGCAACTCAATCTGGAGGGACCTTCTGACAAGGTACCTTTATCCATCAGACTGCCAAGAACTTAAAAACCTCTCATTTGTCCACTTAATGAAATGGGCACTGCTGGCTTGGTTGTTTTGGTTTTCTTTGCTCTGAATAAATGATTGCCCCCCATGTGTAATTTTTTTCTCAAGTGAACAGATTTGGTCCTGATATTTTATTACTGCTACTAGGGAGAGAAGGTGGTATTTTCATAGATGATGGATATACACCCAAGATGTGCAGGTAGCTTTACACCACAGAAGGCTGCCATAATGGACATCCAGAGAGGATGAGAAATGGCATGAAAATGGAGGGAAAATGAAGTCTTCACAGAAAAAACCCCCAAATCAGCAAACCAAAATGGGAGAAAAAAATGAATGAAGTGGGCAGACAATAAAAATTAAGAACGATGGTCTACAAGGGCCCAAAGGGCCCATCCTCATCTTGATCAATTCCAGATCTGTTCAAATCAAGGGAGTGGAATAATCCAATCCCAGATCAACCATTTTAAGTCTTAAAGCTAAGACTAAGACCTTTCTGAGTACTTGTAAGATTTTATTGATCTTTGCTTATGTCAGTGCATTGATACAGTCGTGGATGCTCAGCATCAAGCTGTGGGTTCAAAGCTGAGCACATCTTTCCACCTGCTGGCTTTTCCCCTCAAGGCAAAGCATGAGGTGCCCAAGTCAGTGCCTGGAATTACAGGAGCAGTCTGTGTCAGCACCTCTGCTAGCAGTGACATCCTTGAGCTTCTGGAAAACCCAGCTTGTGGCAGGAGTCTGTCCCATGCCAAACCCACTGGTGTTACTGTGGTGCAGAAACAGAGCGCAAAGTTCAGGATAGTCAAAGTTGCACCCCTCATCTGCAAGGATAAGATCATCCCTGCTCATTCTCCTTCCCCAGAGGACACAGAATTTCCTAACACTGCACAGGAACTTAAAAAAATGCATTGCTCTTTTTTGGTTTTCTGGTTATACAAACCAAAAGGCGGCAGAGTTTTCACTACCAGACCTTCTGCAGGGAGGAGCCCATCAATCAGTCCCCAGGGACAGGTTTGCTGTAGGATTAACTCAGGTGAAGGACAGACAAAGGTGTCTGAAATGATATGGCATGGATTTGCTAAAGGATTTGCTCAGGCAACTGATACATGTTCAGACGTTTAGGGTCCTATTGATGGATTTGCTGTAGGATCTGCCAGAAAATAAATCTATACCATTTACACCAAAGACCTCAGGTACAACAGTCTTGTAGGTTTTTCTTGGGAGGTACAAAAGTGTAAAACTATATAGACTATATAAAAACTATGTAAAACTATAAATAAATACTTGATAACAATTAATACTGTAGGATTTTTCCAGAAGAGAAGCAGTCTCACAGGCCAACCCCTCTAAGTGTGTTCTGCATTACCCCAGCACATGTTGACAAACCAAGATGACTTGTTGCTTATGGAATTTCTTATGATCATCAAACGTGATGAAAGTCTGGCTTGAGTAATTAAAATGCTAATTGGAAATTCACCATTCATCAGAGGAAATAGCAGTGAGCTCCTTTCTTTTTTCTCCTTTTTTCTCCTTCCAGCATTTTCTCTCTAGTGGTGGCAGATGTTGGGGTTGTGAATTCATTGTCTGTCAGAGACATAGCAAAGTCCTCTTTCCAAACTAGTTTTCTGTATTTTTGTTGATTGTCTGCTTAAATTAACCTTCTCTAATGAGATGAAAATACACAGGGTATGCCTGTAATTTACAGGCTGTGAAATTAGTGAGTACAGATATAATACATCCTGGTGGGTGACAGGGACTGGAGAGCTCTGAGAGTGCCCACACAGAGGAGAGGATAGCAATGTATCTTTAATGCATGGTTCCCAGTGGTGTGGAGGATTATCCAGGCTGGCTGCTGGCACACAAACACTCAGGACCATTAGGCACGATGGCTGGTGCCTGCCCTCTCCTCTCAGAAGGCCTTTACACCAGGAAAAAGTGAGTATAATGTGACTGTAAAGTGCTGCCACATCTCTCAATTTGCATTTAAATTGTAAAACCTTCCCTGTGAGGCTGGAGATGCCCTGGCACAGGGTGCCCAGAGAAGTTGTGGCTGCCCCTGGATCCCTGGAAGCGTCCCAGGCCAGGACGGACGGGGCTGGGAGCTGTGGAAGCTCAGGACTTCTGAACAACAAATCAATATGATTTTGCAGAAGACCCCCCTTTACAGTTTACATACGTTTTTCTTTATCTACTTCTTGCTGCCTTGGTATTCTGTTTTTCAACTTCTTCTTTCCCAATTCAGCGCAGCTTACATTTCAGTAACCTTGATGAATTCCTGAGGGCTCTGATAAGAATAACCGAAGATGGTTTGGCTGGGGCACACTATCAGGGTTCAAACACATTACAACCAGGAGCAACCTGGGATAGGGGAAGAGCGTGTGGCTGAAATCCCCAAGAAAAGGTGGATGCCTTCCACTGAAGGACTTAAGCTTCAGGATTGGACACACCTTCTTCACTGCCCACCATGCCCCATACTGTCGAAGCTCCCACTTGGAATACTTTTATCAGAAAGTCAGACTTCAATATTTTTACTTGATAAGAAGGTGGTGTTTCAGTCATTTCTCACTCAGGCATAGATCAATGTGCAAACAAACAAGCAAAGCCTCCTCTCAAGATATCACATCAAGACATCCACTGGCACAAACCGACACAGGCCGGGGGGGGCACAAAGTGTCCACATCTGTGTTTGTTCTGCAGGCTGGGGAAGGGACATCAGAGAATTGCAGGGCTGCCAGCTTCCAATATTTTAGGGCTAATTTATGGTAATAGATGTTTGAAACACTCTCAACCCTCAAGACATTAGTACACACCTCAGCTTCCATAAAAAAAGAAAAAAAAAATCATTCTTTGTTTTCATGATGAGCAGATAATCTGGATATTGTCTGACAGATTCAATTTGAAGTCCATAAGAAAGACAAATAAAAAACCTCCTTCCCTGCTACCCCTGACAATTTTTCCCTGTGTTTGGGATATTGTGATAATGGATTTGTGCCTGTAGGACCCACTGGGGGTTGAGAGACCCTGGGTTTGTGAATATGCCAAAGACGTTTCATAGAATGGTGAGAATCTCGAAGAGAATGAGGAGTGCTGAAGTTCTGTCTAACAATATCCGTTGCTTTAATAGAAGATATTATCACTGCGTGTGAATCTTGTCACATATTAGGCCTCAAATAAGATGTATTTACAGCCCTGTATTTTAAAAAGGTAGAAGAGCAGCACTATGAATCTGAGTTGTTTGTTTGGGTTTTTTGACGTTTTTAACATAGTTATTACAAAGGAAAAAATAATCCTTTTACTTGGGTTCAAGTTCAGATGGGTACTGGATCAAATGGCCGAAGTTATATCCTGAAATTTGCATAGATTCACATCATTCATATCTGTGTCTGTATTTATTAGGTGAAATGAAACAAAACATGTAAAAAAGGTGAACAAACAAATGCACAAACAAAACTGATGCCAGATCCCTGAGCCCGCTGCTGAATCCAGAATGAGTGCAGATCTAGGCAGAAAATTCTAATCCGCCCTCTCATTCTCCCTAATTGTCATTTTTGTTGGATGTGTTTCTAACATATGCCAATCATTTGTGTTTTTATGAACATGGTCCTTGCCCAGAGGTGAACAAAAAAGAAGAAAGACAAGGAAAGGATGGCTCTGCATTACAATTTCCCTGGCAGCAAAGGCACATTAAGAGTATCCCACCCTTCTCCAGCCAGATGTTCCTTTTTCCACACTGCTCCTCCTGCAGACGTGTCACTGCAGTTCTGTGTAGAGGCTCAAATGAATCCGTTTATAAAGATTTCTTTTCAGTGTGGTCCAGTGTCAGCCCAGCCCTCAGGGCAGTTCCCTCCGCAGGTCTGGAGTAGGAAATGGAGCTGTAATGCAGAGAAGAGCAGCCAGGGTGGGAAACTGATAAAGTGGTTTTGCCCCTGAGAATTGATGCTGTGGTGGGGTGGGAGAATGTGGTCCAGAAGGAATATGGGTTCACTTCTTTAGAATTGTGAATGAAATAAAGGAAATCATCAAATTTCAGCTATGATTTAATATTTTTTTTCCTTTTTTCTGATTTGTAACTAATAGAGGCATTAATGAAGTTGCTTATCCTTTTTTTTTCTGAGGGGGAGGAAAGGAGTCAGCTTTCCTTCAAAACCTGTGGCAGAAATCTTGATGGAGGAGGCAGAGGACTGATACCACTGCTAAATAATCATATTGCTCAGGTGGTGTAAACTGGTTTAGTTCTGACAATGTCACAGTAATTGGCATGAGATGTGAATCAGGTTGCATTCAATCAGAGAATGGTATCAAGGAAAATGTTCTAGTAGGAGGTGAACATCAAAGAGGGAAAAGGAAATCAGAGGAAGGTGCAAAATAGAGTTACTTTACCCTTAATATCAGTGTTCATGTCCTACAAAATCACTACAAGAAACAGCATGACATGGAGCTGCATGAAATAGGTCTGCATGTCTCAGGGAAAATATCCAGACAGAAACTTGAAAGTCTTGAGGTTTTGCAAAGCTACATTCTGGTTAGGGCAGTAGAAACATTTTTGTGGAGTTTTCTTCTGTCCTTTTTGGCTATTTTGGCATTTTTGCTTAGTTTTGGCATTTTCTTAGTTTATAAGAAAACTTGTTTCAATCTGGGGAAAAATAAGAGAAAACTTAAAAATTGTGTCAATTCTCTTTTAAAAAACAGAAAGGGATTTATTAAAACTGATCCTTTCCAGCTCTTGTGCTGTCACTGGTGCAAGTGCAGCTCTGTTTTCAAGGCAGTGCCCCTGTTTTGAAGAGCTCTGCTCTCTGTGGAGACAAGAACCCTCCCTGGGCCCAGCCCAGCCCCAGCCTTGAGAGTCAGTGCACGCTTTGTGTGGCTCCCCATTCACAGGGCTCTGCCTCTATTCTGCCTCCTTCTTTCATTCTCCTGGTGCACTGTAAAAGGTCACTCTTCCTGAAAGGAGGTATTTGCTCTTTGTGTTCAGAGTTGAGAAAAAAAGAAGCGCAACCCTTGCATACTATAGAGGGTTTAGGAGGCATTAATGGACTCTCACTGTAAAGTTGCTTGGGCATGGAGTCCTCTTTTTTTTTTTTGCTGTCAAAACATGGCCAGGAATGCTCACACCTCCCTGCAGGAGGAGATGGGACTGGGGTTTTTTCTGGCAATGATCCTGTTGCTCTTACTGGGGTTGGAGGATCTGCTGTAAAGCAACAGCATCTGTCCATGTTGTGCTTGCACTGAAGGGTTTGCAGAAGGTGCTTCCCTTGGTCCCACACTGAATTCCCTCTTGAGCCCTCAGAGTTCAGGTTGTATTACATGGCTACTGTAAATTGGATAACAGCTGATCAATAGACATTTGTCCTGAAGATGAATGACCCTGGATCAGGTACAGCGCCTCTGAGGAGAGGAACCTGAAAGGCTGAATTTGAGGTGTGAAATGAAGTAAGATAAATAAGGATGGGCAGTTTGCGTTGACACTTTATTGTGTTGCCAATAACTACGGAGTCCTGCTTGGCAGACAGACTGTGGGGCAGTTCATAGTGACCAGAGGGGGGGCAAAAGGGCCTGGAAGATGCGATTATTGGGATGGAGGAACTGGAAAGCCACATATCTCAAGCTTGGGACTTGGATCACACGTAGATTGGTGAATTCACACTGTACCAAACCTGTACCAAACCTCTTTGGGAGAGGGGATGAATATTTGGACTGAAAGGCCTGAGCACAGAGCTCTGCCACTTAAATGACGCAACTCACCCTGTTAGTTAAATTACAGCAGGATCAAAATTTCCACGTGGGCCAGCCACTTGGAATATTTTGCAGAAGTTGCTTGTCAATGCATGAAATCATGAATACAGTAGACTGAGTTTCCACCCAGTCTGATCAGTCTTGGGTTTAAATAATAATACTTCATCTTACTTAATGAACTGTCAGCCATCTCCTGAGGGAGACACTTTAATGAGTGGCGAATCATGCCCAATGCTTATTTATCTAAGTCAGGAGCAGAGATCTGATAACGATTTCTTTTCATCTCCATGTCTGAGTCGTGTATCTGTCAGGCCACTTCCTGATCCAGACAAAGGTAATTTGCATAAGAAAGGAGGAACAGGCTGGATGGCCACAGAGCTTCAGCCTTCACAGGCAGGGAACTTCAGCTTCTTACCAAAGCAGGCTGGATGTCAACTCAGAGGTGCTGAAAGGAAGAAAAAAGTGGAGGAGCTGAAAAGGAATGAAAGGGTGGAGACCAAGGCTTGGACTCCAACTCAAGTTAGTGGGAAGAGCTCATAGGGACTGGGCAAATGTTTCAGTAACTATCAAAAATTAGTTCATCAGTGATCTAGGTCCTCATGCTGGTTAAGCAAGCAAGAAGTTCAGAGAGGAAAGGAAATGCTTTCAACTGGCAGGCCTGAAATTCAGTGGCTGAATCATACCACGTAGAGAAAAACTACAGGAGAAAGTGAGGGAGCTGGAACTGAAAAATACCCCCTTGGTGTACTTGATAACACAGAAACCAGGATTCTGGCATGTACTTAGATCAAGGAAGAAACATAAGAAACATTCAAGCTGCCTCACTTCAGATATTATTAAAAAGTCTAATTAAAACAATTAGTCTTCCCTGGAACCACGCACAGGCAGCGGCAAGTCCATGTTTCTGTCTGTTACCTAAAAAGGGAGCCAGCGCAGAGTAGCTTTCAGCTAAGGGAGCAAAATTAGGGCAACATTTCGGTGGAGGAACATCCCCATTACCTCAGATAGTAACCGAGCCCAGCTGAGCATGAGAGTGACCGTCAGCAAAGCTCAGTGATGGTGCAGAGAGCAAGGGTTTCTTCATCAGCACTGCTCACATGCAGCCTTAACAGTGTTAATAGGGAGTGGGAAAGGCACGACAGGTCTCCCTGTGTGAAGCCTGTCTTACAAAACCTCTCTGAAAATGTTAGGATAACTTCTGAAAACGCAATTTTCTGACAGTTTCTGTCATGTGTGACACTTCTTGTAGCTCTTCTACAAAAGGAAACATTGTGTGGAATAAAGATAAATTATTCTCTAGGCTGGAAGCTGATTGAAGCTAAAGCAGTGCCTATTGAGCCATAGGAAAAGGGATTTCAAGGGACCCGGAGAGGCTGCCTGGGCTGTGCCCTGGGGCAGGAGCTGTCATTGCCAAGGCAGGACATCTTCCCTCTGCTCTGGGGGTCATCCAGCCACATCCATTCTTCCACCCATGAATCTCTGCTCTTGGATTTTTACCAGACCTGACTGGAAAAAAGAGCAAGTCGGAATTCAGTGTTCTCTTTACTCTGAGGAGGAAGAATTGAGTGAGACCCTGAGTCTCTTTGGACCAGGATGATTCTGTGACTACAACTTTTGTCAGGTGATACCCCAAACTCACATGCTGCTGAAGACAAAGCATGAGCATGAGTGGAAGGGTCATGATATCTGCCGTGGAAGTGATGATGCCAGCTCAGTGTCAGTGTTTATTTTCTTGCTTTCTTCCAAAGGCACAAAATCAGTGTCTCGAATTTTCCTCTGTTCCAGATCTAAAATCCATTTACTAAGAAACCACATATTTCCTTCCTTTTGGTTTTCCTTTTTTTTTTCTCTCTCTCTTTTTCTTTTTCCTTAATGTGTTGCAAGAACTTTCTGGACAATTTTCCCTATTCTTCACTTATCAGATGTTTGCATAGTTGAGAAACACTCAATATGGGCAAACAGAGGATTGTGACTAGTAATAAGTACATTTGCTGTCTCAAAAGCAGTAATTTTCAAAAGTTGAGAAAAACTACAAGCAAAATTGATTAGAAGAGAAACTGTAGGCAGAGAAAATGTTGATTGCAAATTGGTGATTCTGTAAGAGGAGTTTATGAGAGCTCCAAAACCCCAAACACCACAATTTTATTTGAAATAAGAACACAACATTGGCTGGAATCCAAGCCTTGCTCTGTTACAAAGCAAAAGAAGGATGGAAAATGTACATCCATACACAAGGATTACACCAGAAAATTCAAGATGGGAAATGGAAAACTTGCACCAAGACCCTTTGAGGAATTAGCTGAACTTCCTCTTGATCTGCTGACTTTAGTCTCTAGTAAACCTCACAGCATGATAGGTAATCGTGTGAGCGTTATATAATAACATTATTTTTTTAAAAGGCCAGGAGGTTGTAGCTGTGTAATAGGTAATATGTTATCAGTCAGATCAAATAATGGGGCCACATAATCTGATGCCAATTGATAAAGAATCAAAGGCCAGAAACAGACACCAGCATTGTCAACATGATTTTGTAGAAAAATATCCTTTCAAAGACAATTAGTTTTATTCTTTGGGACTGAGGTTTGGATTGACAAAAGTGTGGATGGACATAATGGATTGACTTTTGTTGAAGCAATTCCCAGGCCCCTGACTCTTTATGGTGCTAATTCCATTTGAGATTAAGAGCACATCTGAAACTGGATAACTGCAGGTCTTACAGACATTGGGTAACCTGGAAAAACAAATAGACAAACAAACAAACCCCAACAAGAGTATTTCTGAGGTTTTACACACAGATCAGTACCAGAACTGCTCTTTTTATACATTTTTCATGAATGATTTCTAAAGTATTTTAAAAACACTTTAAAGGGAGAAGTTTTCTTTTGTCTTTTTTTGGCCATTTTGGAAGGAAGGGTGACTTGGAAACTGTTGGAGTTCTTTACAGGCACTTGCACAGGGAGAAGATCCTGGGTAGTGAAATGCTCTTCAGTCTGGAAAAGGCATAAGTAGAATCAATGGCTGGAAGCTGAAGGCAATAAATCCAATTCCAAAAACTAGGAGATTTCCTTTTTTTAGTTACTTATTCATTGATTTGCTAATTTAAATAGTCAGGGTGCTTAGAGCAAACTACTATGGGAAGATGTAGATCACAGTGCGCTGGTGGTGGGGGAAGTTTGCAAAGGCCCAGAGTCAACCACAATAACCTCCTCTGGTTGTCAGCTGAGGGAAACAGACTCCTCCAGCTCACACAAGCCAAATTTCTGCTTTTCATAATGTGGAGAGAATTTTTTCCTCTCCCTTGACTACAAGGGGAGCTTCACTCAGCTGAATGTTAGCTGGGGGCTGCCATCCAAGCCCTTTCTCCCAAACGATGGAAGTTTGGAGTCAGGATAAGGGGATGGCCTCTTGGGGTTTTCCAGGTTAGTGAAGAAAATCTCAGAATGGGTTTGTCAACAGAGCTGCTCACAGAGGGCCTGCTGCAAATGGCAGAGAGGAAGAGGGAATAGGGTGAAGACAGAGAAAATATAAAGCTGCTAAAACCTAAAAAGACCAGAAATAAATCTGACCTCCCTTGAGCCCAACCTGAAGCTTGAATTGTGGATTACACAATGCCACCAAGCCAGGCTTGGGAGGGTCACTTCTTCCTTTGTACCTGGGCCCAAGGCAGCACTGTTTGGGTACAGATTAAATGAAAAATGAAACAGAGAGAAGGGGGCTTCTCTTCCTTCTTGGCCCTAAAAATTTTGCATCCAGCACAAGACAGAGCTGGAAAATTTGTGTCCATCCTCTGCCTGCTGCCACTTTGGGGCAAATGCTAATGACTGGCTGCTGGGAATGTGCCTGTCTCCTTGTTCCCTGGCTGCACTCCTGCTTTCCTCACTGAATGGCATTAATCATGTCAGCTTCCCTTTCTACAAGAGTGGCTGGTTTAATGGGAAACTTCATCCAGCATCAATATCCTAAGGGGAGGAGGAAATTAGGAGAAGAGGAAAGTGTGTAGCAGAGAGGTAGCTGATGGGGAAAGCAGTCACTGCCTGTTCCAGACTGTGGATTGGAGAGGGGCAAGGCAAGGAGCAGAGACTGGATTTTCTTTGAAAGTCCAGAGGTAGCAGGGATGTCAGTTGGATCTGCAGTGCTGGAGCTCAGAGAGGTCTCCAGAAAGCAGAGAGGATGGAGGATGGTGTGGAATGGCTGAGATCCAGAGGTACTTGCCAGGGAAGGTGGGGGAAAGCTGGAGCACAGATGAAGCATTTGTGCCCAAAGCAACGGGTTTGAAAGTGACTGAGGAAGAAGCAAACAGTGCTCCTGGAAGAGGGTCAAGTCAGGGGTGTGCAGGAGAGGGAACCAGCCTGAGCACATCTGAAGGAACAGCTCTTGTCAGAGGCAGCTGCCGGTGTTCATCATGGCATTTCCTTCATGTATTTTCTACAACTCCTCAAGCTTTGCCATGCCTTGTGGCAGCATTCCTTCCTAGAGCCACAGGGCTGCACCATCCGATGTTCCCATCTTTGCTCTGAGGTGTGTCTGGGTGTCGCCTAACTGTGGGATCTCCAGGGGCTGGAATTCCTCAGTTGGGATGTTCTCGTGCATTTCTGTGCCCATGGGAGTGCAGGTTGCTCAGGAAGGGTGATTTAGCCCAGAGTTCACCATCAGCTTGGCCTGCTTCTCCTCCTTCCTTCCTCCTCCCTCCTGTCTGTCCTCCTGTCTGTTCCTCTGCTCCTCTGACAGCTGGTTATTAAAAATATTGCTGCATATTGGCTGAAATTAAGTTAAACATTGCTTTGTAACCCACGGTGTGACTGACAGGGTTCTCAATGGACCTGAGCAGCTGAGCTCCATCCTTTCACCCTGGCTTCCACAGTGACATCACATTCTCCTTGTATTTGAGCTTCTCCATCTATTTTTTCTTTTTTCTCACCCATTTTCCACCTGTGATGAACAACACATTTACTACTCAGTGCATACAGAGAACAAGCTCCCTGCAGTCTTCTCTTGGGACTCTTTCTCTGAAAGAGAAGCCCCTAATGATGGGTGGTACTATGAAGAAGGTGATCATCTTAGCCTATAAAATCACTCCCCTTTGGAGAAATCCAGCCCCAAAAACCTGGCAGGATTTCACACAGCGGAAAGAAATGAGGGTGACAAGATATAGATAGTGTAGGCAGCATGGGAAAACCTTCCATGTATGTGAGGAACTGAACCTGTGGAATTTATTGTCATAGGATATTACTGAAATTAATAATTTAGGGGGAATCAAAGAGTTTGCAACCTCATTAAGAGCTGTGTCCAGACAAAACATTATGCAGGTTGAAATTTATAATGACTAAATCTGTACAACATAATCTAATTATCAGACAGGGTTAGGCAAAAATGACCTCCCATGGGAAGAAATGCACAATTAGATGTGTTAGATCTGAGCTGATGAGCAGGTATGTTAAGCCTTCTTCTGAATCACCCAGCACTGAATTTTTTATCAGAATTGCAGCAGCAGATCAGACAACCATTGCATTTCTCTTCTCCCCATTATTCTGTGATCTTTTGAAACAAAATATTTTATTCCCTTTCACATGGGCATTTTGGCAAATGATATCTCGGAGGTCTCAGATATCTGATTTCACATGCACTTGTAAAAATACAGCCTCAAAAAGACTCTCTGTCTACTAGTGTCTAGGTAGCTGATCAGCCTGCTACATCATTGTTTAGTTTAATCTCGGCTTCCAATCAATTTCCTCAGTATAAATTTTGTGGACACCATTTGTTTGCTTTGGTGTACACAGTGATCCACTGGAGGTGGAAAAAAATTCCTATTGACTTTGGATAGGATTTCCCTTTCTCCCCTTCTCTCCTTCTCTCTTTCTCCCCTTCTCCCTTCCTCTCCTTCCCCTCCTCTCCCCTTCTCCCTTTCCCCATTTCTTCCTTTCTCCTCTTTTCCCCTTCTCCCCTTCCCCAATGCTCTCATTTTGGGGGAATATTATGCTCACTGCTATTGCCATGAAAAGGTTTTTTGGTATAAGGAAGTCTCTCTGATCTCCCTTTCTCTGTCACTCAGCCCCACAGTCACTAAGTCCTTCCTAATGCTGATGTTTTCACTAAAGGTGGTTTCCAACCTGCTTTCTGCATCTGAGCCATGACGTGACAGACAGAGCATGAGAGAAACCCTCATAGGTGTCTTGCAGCGCTTGTGACCCCAAATCTGGGAGTCCCTTGTCTGAGGTATCAATCAGAGCACATGTCCCAGCCACTCCCCTCTCCCTGGGGATTAGAGGTGTATCCCATCCTACCAGCATGGCACTGTGGGGTCTGACTGTTTTGCTGTTCATGTGACGCTGCTCCAACAGAATATGCACCCAGAAGACACCAGAAATTCCCTGCCACTGAGAAAAACATCATTCTCCCAGGAGTAACGACTTTCCTCTTCTCTGTGTGTCACTCTGCACCAGAATGACAACGTGTCAGCTGGAGCAGCAGGGAAACGCACTCTGGAGGAGATCCTGACACGTTTGTAATCAGTGCCAAGAGCAGAGGGCTTTTGGGGCTGACTCTCTGCCTGCTGCCCTGCGCTCAGAGGGCTCCCACCAACACCACTGATTGCAAACCCTGCCTGCTCTCTGCAGCAGCACAGGGCCCAGGTGTTGTTTTATTTTTAGGTGTATTCTGGGCTCCGCGGCAGGCTGTGAACTGGCGTCAGCAGAAGGACTGAAAAGCAATGAAGTGCTGCTCTTCACTTAGAGATGTCATTTTCCTCCAAATAAGCTCCCTCCCAAGGATTCTGGCCTGCCAGGTCCCGGCTGCTTGGTACGTGCGGTGCCACAGCCAGGCTGGGGGGGGAAGGGGGAGCATTCAGAGATCCCCAAAGAGATCCATTGGTACCCTCATGATGCTCTGATGGGTGTTCACAGGAAAAGGGGGATCACCATGCCACTTTCCATGCCTTCCTCCCTAATTATTGCTCCCTACAGACCTGTTGCTCACCTCCAGTGCCCAGACCTGCACGGGGGTAGGTTGCAAGAGAAGGGATACAGATCTGTGAGCAAGGGACATGAGCTGTCCCTCCCAGCACCCCAGTCCCACTGTCTGAATCCCACCGTGGCCCCATAGGTTCAACAGATCTAAGAATAGCCATGTCTGAGACGCTTGGGGAGAGGCAAGAGGGATGTGCCGCAAATGAGAGGTGCAGAGGCAGCTGTCTCTCCCCCACAAACGTACAAGGCTTGACCATCTGCCCCTGAATTTCAGAGGTAAAGAAAGCAAAGTTAACCTGCCAGGATGGCTCACACACAGTTTTGGGAGCCATGGAGTGGATGTGGCTCTTTTCAGACTTTATTTCCCAGCAGAGGCAGCTCTAGGTGTGAGCAGAGCAGGCACCGCCTGTGACAGCAGGCTGCTCACAGCAAGGACATGCCCGTGGTCCTGCAGAGCAGCTCAGCTGTGCCAGAGCCAGGCTGGCTGTGCTGGTGAGGGGATGCTGGGCATCTGTGACTGCCACAGCCACACAGGGAACCAGGCTGAGTCCTCACACAGTGCTCCTCACTCCCACCTTTCCCTGCTCACCTTCTGTGCAGCAAAAATTCTTCTATTTCTGATCTCAGGTGTGATTATTGAGTTCCAAAAAACTTTTTGGCGCTGGCTTTACTCCCAATATATTCTGCAAGAGCTGCATCAGCACTAGTAGGATTTTTAGTCTAATTACCAAAGGTGCATGTAGATATATTTCATGTCTCCAGAAGGGTGTTAATAATAGCTCTGAGTGATGCGAAACAACAAAAAATGCTGCTGACAGCTCTAAGGAATAGGAGGGAAAAGACAAACCTGTGCATAACCTTAAAAAGCACTGCAGGACAGTACTTCGAAGGAGCATTTTCCACCGGAGGTCAGTGGTATTCTCCTTAGTGCAGGCAGGGGAATTGAGGCACGGAGCTGACAAAGCTGGCTCAGCCTCAGAGGATCAGAGTGGTGTGTCCTGACCCTGGAGCTGCTCACCAGGTGCTGCTGCCATTCCCTCCTGACTGTCACACCTTGTAACTCGCTTTCTGTGCTGCCTGGGCAGGGAGCTGCAGGATCACCAGGATAACGAGCTGTTGTAGGCATGCCAGCTGATGGCTTTGAAGTGAGAGGAGCATGCTGAGCCATAAGTGAGCATGGGGTGTGCTGAACACACACTCCATCGTGTTCTGAAAGCTGGGATATAGATCCTTGCCTAAGGTCCATCACAGAGTAACTGAGTGAATGAATGGCCCTTAACTCCTGCTTTCAGTCATTTTTCGGTTGCTTGGCACAAACACAGCTTTTCCCATATCTGCTGTGTGAGATAGCTACAACTGCTGTGTCTGGGGTTTGTTTTTGAGTAAAGATCCTCAGGATCTCAGCTGATCTGTGTCAGCCAGGGAGAATTTTCAGCAAGTCAGAGGGAGACAACCTTGTTCCCACGGGGCTGGCCTGCTCCCTGGGTACAAACACATTCCCATCTCTTATTCCGGGGGTTAATTTCACAGAATTAACTACAGAATTAACTAGTTTGGAAAAGACCTTTGATATCATTGAGTCCAACTTATATTTCTTCCCACTGCTCCCTAGTAACTGATCACTTTGGACCAGGACACGTTCAGAGGAGTCATTCAGGTGAAAAGCAGAGACATCTCTGTGGATGGGATGCCTCTGGACAGTGGAGGCAGTGCTGCAGTTGTGTAAGTAAAGAATAGATATTAGAAATTAAAGTCAGCAGAACAAAAGGGATTTCAGCTAGTTCTTCAGAGGGTCTTGGTGCAAGTTTTCCATTTCCCACCTTGAATTTTCATATGTAATCCTTGTGTACAGATAGAGATTTCTCATTATTTTTTTTCTATCGAAACAGAGCAAGGCTTGGATTCCAGCTAAACTTGTGTTCTTATTTCATCTGAAATTGTAGTGTTAAGGTTTTGACTTCCTAATAAATTTTTCTTGCAGAATCACCAATTTGCAATCAGCATTTTCTCTGCCTACAATTTCTAATCAATTTTGCTTATAATATTTCTCAACTTTTTAAAATTATTGCTGCTGAAACAGTAAGTACACTTATTACTCAGTTACAATCCTCTGTTTGCCCACACTGAGAGTTTCTCATCTTCCTGCAGTGTTATCTTGCTGGATCCTGTCACATTCACCTCTTCTCCACAACCTTTATTCCTAGCAACATTATTTCAAAATTTAGAGATCTATCATTCTTGGTATTATTTTTAGCAACCAAGTGGATCAACTTTCATGATGGTGACAATTTTAATGTTTTGGTTTGCCTCTGAGGTCAACTTACTTTCAATGTTTTCCAAACAAATCACTTGGGTTGTTTAAAAACTTGCTCTAGTGAAGTCATTTTGTAAAGAGTTTCAAAACTCTGGCATATCTTCAGGAATCAGATTTTCTTTGAAACAAAATTACAAGAGCTCTGTTAGAAATCAAAACTCTGACTCTTGTCCAAATCTAATTCTACCTGTGCATGGAAAAAAAAAGAAGGAAAAATAAGAGGAATTATTTTTAAAAAAAACTATTTGTGAAGGTAAATGCAAAACTGAAGAGGAAAGGAAAAACAAACTTGTAAGAAATTCTGTAAATATTTTAAGGCAAATAGCAACAACCACAACAGTAGATGTGAAAGTCTGATCAATTGAACACAATCTAAAAAAAGGGGTTAATAAGCGAGTGTGGGAACAAACTTGTGAACAAAATGTTCAGAGTATACATAAAATATTAGAGAGGAATGTGGAAAAAACAGTATAAGGACCAGATAGTGGCTGTGGGAAAGCTCACAGTGATGCCAGAAGCAGTGGAGCAAATGGAAATGCAAACCCCAGGCTGTGGAGGGGAAGGACACTCAGTTAATGCCTGTAAGCCCTCGAGTTAAACAAGAAAGGCAATAGCTTACTGGAGATAAAACTACACGGGAAAAAATCTATGTCAAACATAGGACAAGGTGGCAATTAGTGTGTGAGGAGAGAATATCTGAACACAGCCTCAACTACTCAGAAAACGGGCAGAGAAATCCTGGAGTGAAAACCAAAATCACTCAGTGCAAAAGCTGCAATAACCAAAGAATGTTTACAAATAGCCCTTGAGTGAAAATTAATGGGATCTGCAAGGTTACAATCAAATCAGGCCTTTGGGGAAATCCAAATTTTTAGGAAGACAAAGATGGAGCTAAAAGTTTGGGCAAAAACGGTGAAGTTGTTTCGGCCCACCAGAAACATCTCAGGCATTTGTGGGAAACACAAGTGAGAGAATTTCTTCGAGGAATGATGGCATTTCATGGCTAAAAGGGAGCAGGGGCAGAATCCCCTTCAGTCCCCCAAAACCAGACAGTTTGCTGAACCATATCAGGGTAAAGGAATGCTCATGGATTTGGGAGTTCTGGCATCAGAAACAATTCTAGAAACAGAGACTGCTCTCTGCATAAATGCTCTGATGGGGAAAGGAGATGTCCTCATTCTCTGAGCCAAGCTGTGAGTGGTTATTGCTGTGAGTGGTTCAGACAAACAGAAAAGGCCCAAAGATTGGCTGAAGTGCCACTAGTGGAAAGTCTGTCCCGGTGGGAAGCCTCTGTGTCCAGCAGGACAGTGGTTTTGCTGAGTCTCTGTTCAGAAAATGGCACATTGTCATTTCTCAGCTATCACTGTAGGACAGTGGGAGGGAGGGCAGTGACTGCCCTCAGCCTCTGCAAAACCACTGGGTTAGAGTGAAATGGGTCTCTCAGTTGAGACCTGCAGTAGCTGGGAGGGGAACACTCCACTCCTGCCTGTGTTGGCCGAGAGCGCAACCACCTGGGGCAGTCCAGCTTTGGGCTCTGTTCCTTCAAAACACCTGGCATTAGCCAAGCAGGGATGCCAGGCTGAATAACACAGGATTGACTTCAGGGGAATTAAGTGATCTTTAGTCTGCCAACGGGGAGTAAGTAAAGGGAATATTATTTGCCCCAGGCGGCAAAGTGAGTTAATAGTAAAGGCAAAAAGAGTCAGTACTGTGTCTTGCTCTAACCTAGGCACCAACTGGAACTTTTCTGACTTAAACCTCTTAATTGTCCTGAAGGATCTTGGTTTCCAACCTCATCTCCCAGCTGGAGCCAGTTTAGGAGGTGGCACAAGAGGATTGGTTAAGAGAAGCTTTCAAACAAACTCTCTAGCCTTCTATAGACGGATGAGGGTACAATTGTTTTGGGAAGAGGCCCTTTGTTCCTGCTGTTCCTCTCTGATTTTTACCAGGAGGACTGGGACTATTTGGGCTTTTCAGGCTGAAGACACAGCAGGTGAGTAATGTACAGTAAGATTTAAGAGTATGGAAGTGCTAGTTCAGGTATTGTTGCCAGGATGTCAGGGGAGGCTTTAAAATGAAGCATAGTGAAATAAGGAGGTGGGATACGGTAACTTCTTTGTTCTCCCTTTTCCCATCCCAAGACTTCCCACTTAATGATGACTTTGTATAATTAAAATGAACAAAGTAAGTGGCAGCAATCCATCTTCACAATCACAGCGTTTTCTCCTTCTCTTTGTTGAAGTGCTTTGTTCATCTCAATTTGTTTTTTTTTTTAAAAAAAAGGAAAAAAATAAATAATAAAAAATACAGAAATAGAAGTTGAATGGGTGCCTGCAGGGGCTGTATTTTTAGCAGCTCATCAGTTTGCAGAGAAGCTCAGAGGTTGCAGATTCTAATTGCCAACCTGGAATGTGGAAAGCAGGACAACTGAAAGAGTGTTTTGTTGTGGAGAGCGTGATGATTTCAAAGCAGGAAGGAAGAGATAATTGGCACCTTTGCTATGTACAAAATGTGGTGGGACACCGTGTGGTGAAGCCATCTGGCCAGAGTTTGGGGCATGAGAGCCTGGTGAAAGGCTCTTGTGGAATCCAACTGCAGGAGGGATTTTGCCTCTTCCCTGGCTGGAGCTGTGAATGTTTACGCGGCCGCCCCAGGGAGGCTGGATTGGGATATTTGCAGATGGAGCATGTCAGATCCAACTGAGATGCTGGCTGGGAGGAGGAAGTGAGCAAGTAGAAAATGACAGAACAGATCTCTAACAAGAAGGTAGAACAGAGGGTGATCCCTAAGCACAGATCCAGGAGCCAGGGCTCTAAAGAGGGATGAGGTGCGAGCTGCTATAACCTTAAAGCATTAACTAGATTCAGTTCAGCCCTGGACTTATGCTCAGCAATGTCCATGTGCAGAAGATTGCCGTGAAAGGAACTGATTGACTTTCTCCCTTGGTGCCCTTTCCCAGCAGAACCAGGATCCTCCTGTGGGATTCCAGAGTCTTGCCCAGGACAGAGGAGAAGGTGCATCTTGGTCTATCCTTGCTGACATGAAGCTGGTTGCTGTCCTCCCCTGTTCTGATGCACACCCCCAAAATTGGTTGTCATGATTTGCAGCTCTAGGTCCTGAAATGGATGTCCTGGAAGTGCTGAGTGTACTGACAGCTCAGCTGATGGCTGTGGTATGGAGGAGCTCATGGCTTGGAGAACGGGAGAAGGCTGCCTTGTGTTTGCATGGTGGAGGAGCTTGGCAGGTTTTTGGCTAGCTTTCCTGATAGACTATTTTCATCTCCCCTGTCCTACTTCCTTCCACACAGGCCTCATTTCCCCCCAGGGACTATAACTAAACTCTTGTCTGTAATTCCAATTGGTTCATCAGCTCTTTGGAGCATTTCCAGGCACGCAGCAGAAGAGGATCACATGGGTAGCCCATCTGATGCTATATACATAAAAAATGAGCTATGTACAGACTGGACTGTGCTAAACAGGCCTTGCTATGGCTGCAGATCTGCTGTCAGGACTTTGCCACCTACTTTGTCACAGGCAGATAAATAACACTAAAAAATACACCTTCCTCTGCATGGAAGACCCAATCCTAACACAATCAAAGCCAGAAATGTCTGACTGAAAGAGTATCATGGGTAAATGCTAATTTGCTGAGGTAATGAGTGAAGAGCAGAGAAGTAGGACAGATAAATAAAAAAAAATGGGTAAAACCATATGTAAGCCATGCTGCAAGAACAGGACTTGAGGGGGAAATGGAGACAAGCATGGCCATGGCTGATTGCAAATCATATCTGATGTGCAGAATGCTGAATGGAGCTGGTAAGGTCATCCTTCCATATGTATGAGCTTGCTCATCTCCTTGCTGGTAACCCCCCAAACTGGATGTTCCGGATCTCCCTTTCCCTGACCCTTGGATTGTGGTGCAAAAGGAGGACCTTGAGGCAGATTGCAGTGCTCAGCAGCGTGGGGGACACACTTGATCCCTGTGAGGGGATAATGCAGTCCCTCCAGACCATGCTCAGCACCCTTTTTCCCCCAGTAAAGCTGTGGGAGCACAACCTTGACACTGGCCTTTGGGATGCTCCCGACATGGGTTAGTCACACTGCCGTGGCTCAGCTGCCTGCAGGGCTGTCACTTCGTTCTTCTTCAAGGAAGAGCCAGTGGGCTGAGGAGGCTCCAGTTCCATCTGCCAGCAAAACCCATAGCAGGGAAAGAGCAGCAGCAAAGGGGGGAGGTGCTGCAAGGGGGGAGCAGTGGATTCCCTCGATAATTAGGATGGCTGCATCATCATTTATGCAAATAGGGGGAAGAAGGAGGCTTTTTGCAGTAGGCTCAGTGGAGGAGAGAACAGAAAGATGGAGATATTCTCCATGAAAGAAAATACCTGGCTTGAACAAAGGATGTGTGGTCACTTATACACTTTTCTCCTGTCCAGAAAAGGCAGAATCAGGAGCCCTTCAGGACAAGCAATCCCTGGTTGGAGTTTGGCTGTTGTCCTGTGTTGCACACTCATGCAAACTAATACAATGAGCCTCGGGCAAAAGCAAGCAAATTTTATGTCTGGTTATTCCTCAGTCCTGCCCATCCCTCCCCATATCACAGGGGTGTGTCTCTGTCCCAGCATTTTGACAGGCTCATATCCATCCCTCAACTTCCCCATTCGCTCAGAGGACTCTGGTTTGGTGGCAATGAAGGGAGTAAAGCTGGGTACAGCTGAGCCCTGCTGGGATTCACAGCCTGAGCTGTCCCCAGGCTGCAGAGCAGTTTCTCTTTCCCTTTATTTCCTGATGCCTGGAGGAGGTAGGTTTGTCACTCATAGCGGGAAGAGGGTTGAACAACATTGTCATCCTACACCACCAACATCTTCCCTTGTCTGACACCAGCACAGATGTGTTTGCATTCACTGTTTTCCACTTGTGCTCGCTCAGCTTGGCAGGACAGCTGCCTTCATGCTGCAGAGCAGGAATTCAAAGGAAAGCTGCTCTGCAGCCCAGCTGTGGCTGCCCTCTCCCTCCACACTGCTGGGCTGCCATGTAATGTGGGAACAGGCTTTTTCAGATTGTAAATGTGTGATTCGTTGCTTCCTTGCCAGGAGGTAGAACGGTACAGGCCTTGAAAAAGCCCATGGTGGCTCTTGAGGGTATCCTGTATAGAGCCAGGAGTTGGAGTCGATGGTCATTGTGGGTCCCAACTGAGGCTATTCTATGATAAGCCAGTGATATGAAAGCAGCAGCAGATTGTCACCTTCTGCCTGTCTTTCCACTGCTTAGCAGGTGGACTTTCGTGCAAAATGGTCCTGCAAGAGATCTTTAATACCAGAGAGACAATGAGGGGGTCCTGATGATGCCTCATCCTTGCACATCCCCGGCTTACAGCAGTAGCTAATCTTATCTTACATGCCGATGTCCAAGTTAGGACTGTCAGCAGTGTTTTGACAGGCATGAACCAAGTTGTTCTATTTCCAAAATGCAATAAACCTCCGAAGAATAGCACAGTACGGGCTGCCTTGGGACTGCTGTCTCTGTATGAGTGCAGGCTATGCTGTTGTGGTTGGACTTCATCAGGAGATCCATGGCTCTGACTGCTCACACTGGAGACAGAGACACCTCTGTGAGGCTCCAGATTTCTTCCCTGAGCCAGTGTGAACTGTAGATGATGGGAAACTTTGGACTTCAGATGATGCTCAAGGCAGCATTGTGGACATCTCCAACCAATCTAAAAAATTCCTTTTCTCAGGATGTACCTTGGCTGTATCCTAATAGAATCACACAACTTCTCTCAGCTTTAAAAGAGCAGGAAATTCTCCTAGTTCTGCCTCATTGTCAGTTGAGCAGCCTAATCAAAAAACGTTGTCTTGTTTGCAGGCTTGACAGGTTTTAATGCAGGGCAAAGCTAAACAAACAAGTGGAAGAGGAAGGCACGGCAAAATCAGTGCTACCAACTACCTAACAGGAGATCTCGTCAGGACTCATACATCTCCAGTAATCTCTCAGTCTCCTGGAGTCCTGCCTGCTGAATGAGGAATATCTCCTCATTCCAGACCAATTCAGCTGTACCAAATCACTTTTTTTTTTATTCTCTCCCAACACAGATAGGAAGATACATTAATGACCTCTCAGCCCTCCTCTTTTCATTGCTGGCAAAGAAGGATCAGCTGTCGTCTTGCTGTTCCCAGAAGTTGAGTGTGATTGGACAGACATGAGGGCAGGAAAACCTCGGATAATGCTGCACTCATAGCTCAGCTTCATGTGCCACCAAATGGCGCAGCTGAACCAGGAATCCTGGCATTGGAGCAGCCTGAGCTACTCTCCTTCCCAGGCACAAACGGAAATTTGTACAAATTATGGTTCCTCTACTCCAGGCTGGGCTGATTCAGTTGTACTTGGGCAGTGTCAGCCAGTGGCTGATTTAGACTTATTCCAGTCTTAGGCAAATTCAAGTGTGAGTTGGGAAATGCATCTGAGCAGGAAAATAGTTTCTCTGGCAACACTCCTGGAGGCACCAAAACTTAATGTTTCTCCTTTAGTGTAGTGTAACAGAGGCACATTAAGGCTGGATGGATTCTGCTCACGCTAGAGACTTTTCCTACAAATGAGGAATTCATGGGAGGGCCATAGTTGTAGCAAATGAGTGTTTGTGAGTTGCTCCCTGCCTCCTGCCCCCCATCCCAGCAACAGGAGAATCCCACATGAGCACTCTGCTTCCTGATAAGAGCAGCTTTTTGGGGAAGGCAAAGCTGATGGTTGCCTTGACTTCCATGACTTGGGAAGGGCCTTTACCTGAAAACACCGTGGAAAAGGTGCATTTATGTAAACATTAAAAAGTGAGTCTGTGGAGTCCAGGGCAATCCGTCTTTTAAATCTGCCTTTTATAGCATTATTATGTGAGACAGCCTCGTAAAAAGCTCTCTGTTGGTGCCATTATCTCGCATTGCGGCTTCAGCGAGTGAGCTGGAGAAGCTGTGAGTTTGTGCAACAGCACATGTTGGAGTGAGTTATGGGGTGTCAGGGCCCCATGTTAACGATCCCACAACCCATTCAGCTCCTTTAAGGTTAATCAACTCAGCATTTGTGTCAGGTGTAATGTCTAATTAAAATGATGGAAGAGGTGTGAATGCCTCCTGGCAGAGGAGGGAAATGGCACAAAGAGGCAGCATCAGTGCCATATTGGTTTGGAAAAAATCAATAAGAGTAGCTCATTTTATCCCAGTGTATCTCTGCGTTTGCCATTCAGTGGCTCGTTTGGAAAAGAGCCAACTGGCTGCCCGGGAGCCTGGAAATGGTGGCATTTGGAAACACTTAAAGACAACACTGGTGGGAAAAGGAGAGGGAAGTCGCATCTTTTAGGGATGGGAGCCTGGGTCAGTGTCCTCACATCTGACAGGACGAGAGGAAACAGCCTCAAGCTGTGCCAGGGGAGGCTCAAGTTGGACATCAGGAGGAATTTCTTCATAGAAAGGGTGGTCAGGCCTTGGAAGGGGCTGCCCAGGGAGGTTTGGAGTCCCCAGCCCTGGAGGTGTCCAAGGAATACCCAGATGTGGCACTCAGTGCTCTGGGCTGGGTGACAAGGGTCGGACTCAGTGATCTTGGAGGCCTTTTCCAACCTGAATGATTCTGTGAGGGCAGCCTGGACCATGGGAGACTCCGTGGAGACTCACTGATGGAGAAGGAAAGGATAGGCAAGCAATAAGGGAAAGGAAAGGACTAGGAATCCAGAGGGGAGAAAACCAAGAATGTCTGGGCTGGAAAAAGCAGGTCTTCTGAAGGAGGCACATGGGGCACCAACTGGATGGAATGGGGGCAGGAAAAAAGAAAATAATCTCGAGCATTTCTGCATTCCTACAAATTCCAGCTAGGTTATTCACTCTTAAACTGTCCCTTAAACTGCCTATCTGTTATGAGAAGCTTAAAAATGGAAAAACTAAGAAGTCTGAAAGCAATTTTCACTCTGTTGATATTTCTGTTGAGGAAGGGCAACTTTCAGACAAACTGAAACACTGAATAGAGGTTTGTGAGCTTTTTTTCCCCCCTCCTATATTTTCAGTGCTTTGAAAACCTGGGGGTCAGAGAGAATGACATGGATGCTGTCTTCAGATTTCTTCTCTTAAGGAGTAACTCTATAGGGCATTGTAAAAAATAGTTAAAATTTCTCTGGAAGTAATTTTTAATGTGTTGTAGCCATTTTTCAGGATGTAACAAGTCTTCCATTGCTAGTTGTGCAGCCAGCTGGACAGACATCCATCCAAAGAGCTGTACAAAATGTGTGAAAGCTAAGGCTAAATCAATAACTTTCCATCCATGCAGTTACACTTCTCTGCAAATATAAACATTTGCTCATTATCATCACACACAGTCTCATCTCCACTAAATTTTTAATGAAAAGGAATGATAATTTATTCACTAGCTTTTTTTAAAAGAAAAGTTATATCTTTGCCTAATGATTTTACTCCTTCTGGTTTTGTTAGAAGCTTCCTGCTTTCCCTCAGCCTATGTTGGTTTTCAGGTGCACTGAAAATACCGGCAGTGAAATATCCATCTGATAAAACACCTGTTAGAAGAAGCACAGCCAATCCCAGGGCAGTAAAGAAAGACAAACTCTTCCAGAGGGCAATTTAGACCCTGCAGGGGCTGAACTTCCCTCTGGACAGTCTTGTCTCCACATCTTCAATGGATTCAGCAACAGCACTTTTAGGTTTCTCGTTTGACTGGGTTGGGATAAGTACAGGCCTGGAGGACATCTAAGAAGCAGCACTCAGCTGATTTGTAGCACAGTTCTCACCGTGCTTTTCAATGTCCTGCACCAAGAATTCAACTTTGCTCCTCCTTTCCCCTACCCCAAGAAAAAGGCCTGTGATGCTGCTGGGATGACACATATTTACATGCACTGGAATCTCAGATTAGGCAGGAAATGTTCTGGGATTACCCTGATTTAGGACCTTTAAGTACACTGTGCAATGACAGCATCTCAACCTGAAAGCTCTTTAAGGAGAAATTAATTTATACCTGACAGTGATTAAAGGAGAGAGGAGATGGAAATTAGCAAATCCATCTCTATTGCTGAGATCCCATTATGATTATAAGAAGAGGGGAAAATCAGCATTATGGGTGTCAGCTGCAATCTGGTGCATTCATTTAGCAGCCCATCCTACCTGGGAATTGTCCTCGAATGGATGGATATACCTGTCACACTGGCTTGGCCTGAGATGAATCAATTGTCTCCATGGTGGAACAGAGATGGGAACCACTTGGCAGGATAATAACCCCCATTTGGAGTTTAATGCAAGGACCTGAAGCAAGGCCCATCAAATAAAACCGGGTGGGAAGCCTTGTGGATCCTGCAGAACTCTTGCACAAAGATGTCAGAAATGACATAGTCACAGAAATGGAGCTGCTTTATTGTGGTCAGGCAAGATAACCAAGGGGCCATCTGGATATTGAAGTATGATCCAGACATTAAATGAAACTTCCCTTCCTTTGACAGGCGGAGTAACACATTCTTGTTATATTCCAAGAGAGATTACAGCAGTTGGGATGCAAGTTAGCAAGCAGCAAGACAATTTGCCTACAAACAAAAGCTGGACAAAATTTCTAATGCTTAAAGTTTTCAATCCAGTTTAGAATGTGAATGTTTCATCAAAGAATTCTCTAGAACACCAGAGAAGAAAAAAATACTATTGCTCTCAATTACATGAAAATCATCCTACCATAGATACTTCAATGTTTACATAAAAGTGATCTTGGTTCTTTTTCCCTGGGCTGGTGGTAACCAGAACCATCTTGTCTGAAGTGGTTTGAAATTCCTTTGAAAGAGTCATGATTCTTCTCTGCTGTTTTTAAAAACAAGAAATTATTTTCATTTCTTTCTTTTTGGTGGGAATTAAACTGAATTTTGAACACTAAACAGATATTGCAAAGCTTTAGGCAAAGAGAGAACATGATATACAAAAAAAAAGTAGATTTTTTTTTTTTTAGTTGGAGGTTTGTCTGGTACGGTGTTTGATAGGAGGGTGGCTCATTCCTGCCACTATTGCTCAACCCACACCTACTGATTTCACAACTCTTGTCCTTGCAAAATTTACTTGGGCTGTGAAAACACCAGGAAGTGCAAGGAAAAACTTTTTGGGAAGGGCTACAAGACCCCTTGTTCAGCATCTGCTAGCACTGGTTTGTGGTCACTGTTACTGCTGCTTGTTTGTACTCTGTGGACTCTGATGCCCAGTTGGAAACTGGAATCTTGTTAGAAAGAACTGGTTAATAAAGTAACAAAAGTCTCTGATCTCTTCAGCAGTTTCATACACCTGTAAATATTTCTCCCAGCTCCGGAAGGAGCAAAGAATCAATACTTAATGTGGTGTAATATACTTCAGTGGATATAACACACCCAATATTCAAAGGGCTACCCCGCACTCAGGTGTCAAAATGCCTGGTTACAGCATTTTCTTCCATCCTCTCTTAAGATCCACATTTTGGAAAGACGCCTCAGCACATCTCCAACAATGATTTATCTTCCTGCTCTATTCAAGGAAATAAAGTGACTTCAGCCTCCTTGTTTAACAAAATAAAATAAAATCAGACACAAATCCAACCTGGCAGGATAAAAAACTATATGTGCATATAAAGAGAAAAGTTCTGCTTTAGAGGAAGAATATGAAATTATATTGTAAATTAAATTACAGGAAAGGAGAATAATACGAACTGAAAAAAAGATTAGATCCAAGGCTGAGTTTCAATCATTGGCTTCCTGGATTTTACTGGGCCCATGAGTCTGGCTCAGCTGCCCTCAGACAGACACAAGGGTCTGGTTAATTCATCCCTTCCTTCTTCTGTAATAAATATGACCGACAAAGAGGAGCAGAAAAACAGGAGGAGAAACCTGCTTCAAATTGAAGCCCGGTAGAGCTCGAGGGCAATTACACCATTCATGGGAGGGATGTGAGGGGGCTTGCCTGGAGACACCCTAGAAGCCAGGTTGTGGGGAAGGGGATGCTGAAGTACTCTGGGCTAGGTGGGAGGAAAGGGAGAAGGAGAGTATTAACCTGCTAGACAAGGTAATTAATATGGAATTGAGAGGGAAGGGGCTGAGCAAATTAGCAGTCTGTGGAGGAAGATTAACCAGCTGTAGTTACAGAGGAGGGGGCAGTTGAACAGGCAGGAACTAAACCTAATGTAGGGAAGGGCCAGCATGGGGCTTCTGCAGCCTTTTGCTCCATCCTCTGCTGTGTGGAAAGGGGACAAGGGACACTTGGCAGGCTCCTGTGGGGAAATGAAGGCATAATTTTTGTATCTTATTTCTCTTAAAGGCGTCTTTGATTCAGTTGTACTTAAATTTTCCTAGAAAGGGATTCCTATGAATGCTTGATTTGGGATCTTAAATAGAGATACCTACTTTCCAAGGAAGCTGAGCACCTCAGCAGAGATCTGCAGAGCTTTGAGCACCTACTCTGTTCTAGAAACCAGCCAAACTCTTTCCTAGGGGAGCTGCCTGAAGAAAGAAGGGGGAAATAAATATAGAGCATTTGTATGAATTCACTGGGATGTGTTCATCTCCTAGAAAGAGATACGAGGGACAGGCTACCTTCTAGTGCTGGCTTCAAGTCATTCCCGGGGTTTATCTGAAGGTACAAAAAGGCTACGGTGCTGGTCTGAGTCACTGTAAACATGAGGACATGATGTAATGATGACTCTTTTTTGGTTTTCTTTGCAGTAAGGAAGAAAATTGACTTTGTTTTTTTTAATTGTTGCTGTGCTGGAGAGCACCCTGTGTTTGTTCCAGGGAGCAGAAACATCTTAGCTGCTCCATGTAGGATGTGCCTGGGGCTTCAGCCGTGAGACAGGGAGAGTCAATCCAGCTGGATATCTCTGGAAACCAATCCCGTTTCCCTTCCATTCCTCTCCTAGCAGAGCAGACGGGGGAATCCTTTCCACAGCCTCGATTAGAACAACAGGTTTGCTTCACCTCTTCTTGAGCTTTGTTCTTCGTTTTGGTGCTGGATGAAAGCTGATGTCTGCCCAGAAACGCAGCCATCTAGTCCGCTGCAGGTCCCTTTGTGCTCCTGGCCGGAGGCTGGGCAGCACCAGCACAATGGGCTGAAGGGGCTGCTGAGGGAGGGGAAGAAGAGAGATGGCAACTTTTCCCCCAGGGAGGTGTCAGGCAAAGGGGCTGGCATTGTAGCTACATCCAGAAGAATAAAATGAAGGAAATAAATAAAGGAGGCACAGCGCGTCCTACAAACAAGAACATGTGTCTGCATTTATTAACATTTCCAGCGCGGATTTAATTCCCAGCAAAGTGCTCCTGCCTACACGAAGCCCGGGCGTGTTGCAGGAAACCTCTCGTTAAGTTCCATACAAGCCATCTTTTTAGTGCGTCCTCCAGGGGAATCTTCAAACGGATTCTGTAATTTCACTGATAAATGGCTCTTTTGCAAAACACTGTTTACATTTCAGCATCAGAAAGGCTGGCGACTCTTCTTCCCTCCACCCCCTCTGCATCGTCTCCTCCCAGCGCCTTCAGGGATGGAGCTCCCGCCCACTCTAGGGAGGTAATAAAGCATCTGTAGGTTCTGTAAGGAAGGAGAAGCTGGATTTTTCCAGGAAGAAATGCAGCTGTAGAAGAACAGCAGCAGTGCCTTAAACGGGATCTCCCTGGATTCTCGCGGAAATAGGGAGACATAGCCAGATTTCTCTCAAAGACTGGTATTAGGATTCTGAGACTGGGGGGTGGGGGGTTTGCTTGGCATTGCTACAGGTTTTCTGGGTGGCCTCAGGCAAGCCACTTAATCTCGTTGGGGTCCCGTTTCCATCGGCGCTCGCAGGATGAAGACGACGACTTTATTTCATTTGTTTGTCCTGCCTATTCTGATTACAGCTCCCTGGGGGCAAGGATTGTCTCTCATTAAACAAAGCTGCCTGTATGTGGGGATCCCATCTTTGGTCTGGCCTCTGGGCATACAGAACAACAAAACAACATCTGACAGCCAGTCTAGACAGGAAAATAATTTGCCAGAGAAATGCAGTTTGGTCAGTACTTCCTTTTTCCTTTAGTGCTTAGCTGGGCCTTTTTGCTTTTACTGGTCACATATCTGCTGACCTGCACTTAGGAGAGACAGAGTTTGGGGTGATTTCTATCTTTATCCACTTGCCTGGAAAAAGGAATTAAAAATCAGATCATGGCAATCTTTCATGTTCTTTCCCTTCCCACCACTGGGTGTTTGTGCAAGGCTGTCAGGGAGAAGCCAGGCCCCCTGGATCTGTTGGATGGGTTGTGACTGAGCTCTCAATGAGAAAAAAGACCCTAACAGGGAATAGAGCAGACAGTGAACACAGCAGAAATGTAGACTTCTGTATATTTTTTTTTAATGACAGACCTCTAGGTTTCTTTGCCAACACTGCCTTTTTGTGTTCCTGTGGTGTCCCGTAGTCAGCACAGCATCAATATACCTGATGTACAGTTAGATTAATTGTACAGTCTGAGCATTTCTGGAAGTCCCATTTGGTGCCAGTTTGGAGCGCTGGCTGCACGCCTGCATCGCCTCCCTCCTGGCTGTTCCTAGGGACAGGCTCACTTCTGGAATTTACAATAACCAGCACCTTCCCACCAATCCCTCTAGCTTAAGTTTCAAATCTGCATTTACAGCCTTCTGAACTGAGTTCAGGTAAATTTCTGAAAGGAAGGGGAATCAATGCACCAGAAGACATTGGTTGGCTGCTTGCTCTTTTTCCAGAAACAATGATGCCCAGGTGTCCAGAGAGCACGAATCAGGCTCTGCACGTTTCAGCACTGATTTCATCAGTTCATCCCATGCATGAGTATCTCAACTGTTGCATCTCAGTAAATCCTCACCTTCAGGTTGTTACTGGTTTGAAACCCAATGAGTGAGGACAACACACCTTCCCCACAGCAAAGGAAAATTGCAGATGTGAAACCCCTGGACTCTTGAGGACGGCACCACACACCTAGCAGAAAGGTGGTGTATTTTAAAATTAGTTCCTAAGGATACCAAGTTTCCAGAGTCTTTTTCTCTGTCTCTTTGTCTGTCAGTCCTTCCCAAACAACTTTTTCATAAATTAGAATTTCAAGCACATTTTATGCAGTAGGAAAGAGTAATGAAACTCCAACTCGATTGGTGAAGCCAGCAGAGAAAAGAGTTGGAAACTGGTGCTGCTCTTGACCTGTGCAGGAGTTCAGCAATTCCCAGCTCTGTCTGTTGCAATTTGCTTAATGAACCTGCTGCCTCCTGCCCCAGCACTGCTTCAAAGCCAAGAGGAATTGGGGTCTTTCTGAGTCACTGGTGGGGAATCCGGGTTACCAGGCTACAGGACAAAAAGGAAACTTGGCTTTCTTCCTGCTGCCTCTGGAAAAACTTATTTATTTGATGGATCACAAGGGCATTTAAAACCTCACCAGGATTTATGCCTGGATACAGCAGCTTCTGCCTTTTTTCTAAGTGCTCCGTACCCAGATGAGGGCTCGGTATGTGGGTTAAATGTTTCTCACGAGAAGATCCCATTACACCAAGGCATCACACTGTGTTTTGTTTCAAGTTTCCAACAGAAGGCTATCCAATGGACTTTGTGAGGCCAGCAAATCACACCCGACTGCAGAGAAACAAGCTCAAAAGGAGAATTCAACCCTTTTCTTCCAAAACAAGAGTGTTCAGCCCAGTTGCGTCTTGTGAAACATGGAAATGTTCAGCTTTAGTTCCAGGGCAAAGAAACACCAGGTGTTTGGCACCCTGAAAGAAGCTGTGAAATTGAATTAATGTTCTCTAAACCACTTTACTCAACAGACTGGAGGGGAGGAAAGCAAGCAGGATCCTGGGTTGGCGCTGGGGAGCTTTGAGCTGGCAGGGGAAGGATGGGGCTATGCAACTTCCACTGTGCCAGCCCTGCTCTGTCACAGCCTGGCCTGGACAGGCAAAGAGAAACCTTCTCTTTTCCTTGTCTTTCCCATCTCATTCCCTCAGAATCCAGGGAGATCCCGTTTAAGGCACTGCTGCTGTTCTTCTAATCTTTCCCTTCTCTCAGTCTCAGTTTGTTGCTTCCCCAACCAAACTGGAGGGATGTGTTAGCCATGAATGAACTCAGGACAGCTGTGCTATTTCATTTTCAGGTCAACCTCTTGTCTCTGGGGGAAGAGGAGTGGGGGGTCATCCTGGCAGGAGGTAAAGCCTGATCATTATCTGTTAATGGGGAAGTCAATTAAAAGCCTGCCATTGCAGAACGCTTTCTGATGACTCTAATTAGCCAATAATTGTGTTATCTCGTTCAGTGGTGCGATATGGTGCAAGGCTCCATAAAATGAGGTGGGGCTGGACAAGCTTGGGGAGTCCTTCAAGCAGTGGCTCTTCCTCCCAAAATTTGTTTTTCCTCACAAAGCTACAAACCAGTGCAAGATCTTTTTGAGACTGGAGGGAGCTGTTTCCTTGCAGCTTGGAGTAAAGCTCTAGAGAGAAATGGGATTCAAATCCACCTCCACAACTTCCCAGCACCATGTACTGCCTGTTCTCAATCCCACTCCTGGAAGCAAATTCCTCCCAGATATTGTACAGGAAACCTACACTACCGTGGTGGCCTGGACTCCACTGGTTTGCTGAAGTCCCTTTATTAGTTCTAAATCATTAAACTGTGAGCAAAACAGCACCGAAATCTACTCACAGTAGTAGTAGTAATAATAGTACTTACAGTAACAGCAGTGACACCACCTTGGTCTCCTGTGGTAACTTAGCGGGGATAATTTCAAAACCTTCAATAAGTATTAAGAAATTCTTAAAATGCACCCTGGGACTGGTAGGAATGGTTCTCCCCTTGCAGGTGGAGAGGTGGAAGGAAAAAACATTATCAGGCAGGAGTTAGGATGCAGGAGATGTGGCTTCCTAGAGAGAAATATTATTGGTACCACATTTGCCAAGTCCTCCATGCTGGAGTTTTATTATATGAATTTTTATCCCAGTACTGCAAAAGCAAGTGCGTTCCTGAGGAATACTCCTCGCTGTGGGTACCTGGCTGGTGCTGCACACACTCTCAGAGGGAGATTGCACAAGAGCAGGGCTGGGCTGCAGCATCAGGGGGAAGAAAGGAGGAAGCAGAGGCAGCCTGGATATGATATCTTCCAGTTCCACCTTCCCACAGCCCACGTCTTCCCAAACATTGCTGCACCATTCCCTTCTACTGACCGTGTCAACCCTAACTCTGTATCTGTTAAACCTCAGGTAATTGCTTTTAGATGGGTGTAATTAAGAAGCCATTAGTGTAAAGTTTCATTTCAGTTTATGCTTTGGTCTCCATTTGAGCAGAGAAATATGAAATTAAGGTATTAGCTCCTTTCATAGAGATGAGTCACGAGCTAATAAGTTTCAAGAGCTGTTTCTCAGCTGTAATGATTTTCCTTTTTTTTTCCCAAATCTTCTCCTCCTCCCAAATTCTTGCTTCTGGATAATTCCTTTTTAAAAGAATAAAAAGGGGAGTATGACTGAGATAGTGGGGAACTGCAACTAAAACGACAGCCAGAGAGACACGAGTATTTGTGTAGAATTTCCCCAAAGCAGCCAGGGATGCACGTGGTGACACTACATGATCACAGTGACGTGTCCAGTGTGAAGGGGACATCCAACACACAGGGTCCAGCTGTGCTTTTGGCCAGGTAGGATGAAAGCAATGAGTGGGCAGAGTGCCCAGGGAGAGAGCAGAGAAGATGCCTGAACTTCCCAGAGTGGAAGAGAAAGGAAGGATGCAATTTTGCCCAGGTGTGTGGTGTGGGAGAGCCCGGCCAAGCTGCAGACCGGGGCAGTGCCCAGGGCAGTCAATGTCCTGCAGGGACAGAGGTTCCAACCTCAGCACGGGGCTGAGCCAGCAGCCTGTGCCCAGCCCATCCCCTCAGCCTCAAGCCCTTCCAAGCTGAACCAATGCATCACTTTCCCCACTCCCTTTCCCTGCTCTCCCCCGCGGAGCATCGTGTACCTATGGAATGGAGCTGGGGAGCAGCTCCGGCTGCACCAGGGCACCCGCCAGGCACGCGCAGCTGGCCAGATGTGCTGGCACGCATGGGGAGCAGCTGAGACACCCGAAGGGGACACTTCCCTGCCAGCGGGGCCCCGCTCCAACAGCGCAGTGCTCAGCTCACAGCGGTGGCATTTCCAGAGCTAAATCGGTGACAGTCAGGCATGTGTGTACAGTTAATCACAGCTTAATTGAACTGCTCGGTCTCTAGTAAAGGGTGCTGCATGCGAGGAAGGGAGAAGGGGAAGAGGTGTCCTTAGTCTGAGGCAGTGAAATGCTTGTGATCATCAATAATGCATCACAGTAATGTTCCTGTATGAATTGGAAATGCCAAGCAATCAAAGGCCATATGTATTTAGCTTAGATCCACATGATGTCCATGTATTTTTAATAGTGTGGCATCTTTGAAGTGTGTTTATGGAACACAGTGTTCCTCTCCATGGCTGCGGAGGAGAAAAATCGCCCCTGGCTGGCAGGAATGCGCTTCCTCCCCTCCCCAGGCTCTGTGAGGATGACGAGATACCACTTCTGGCAGGAAGGAGTGGCGGAAGGACCACACCAAACCCCACACAGGGATGTTCCTTCTCTCTGTCTAATGATGACACAGCTTGTTAGAAGATGGTATAAAATCTCTGGTCTAGTGGGGAGCAATGGGTGATTTCTTAATATTCCCTAGAATATGCTTCTCTACATTAATCTAATCTCAATCTTCCGTTGGTTTGATCATTTCCAGTACATCTGTAGGACAAGTCTTGCTCACCTGTTTCCTAGCTGGGAAATAAATGGGAAAACGGGAATTGGAATTTGGGACTGGGAACATCCATCTCCAGGGCAGCATCCTGGGCCAGTAGCTGAGGTTACACACTCTGAAACTAAAAAGGGACGGAGAAAAGGAAAGAAAAAACAAATGCCATACCTGCTTAGCAAGGCTTTTAAAATGTTGGGACAGCTGACAAGGGAAGTGGTAGTCTTTAAATCAATGCTAGAGGCCTGTTTTAATGTGATGTGTTCTCATTCAGCTGGGAAGTTTTGCAGTAGTGCCAGCTGATGTCTTTAAAATGGAGACCGAGATGCCTGAGGTTTCTTTGAGAGCTGGAAAGTTTGAACTGAAAATGAAATTCACCTGATTCTAGCAGTTCTGTTTGTTTAATTTTTGCTGCTAATGTGGTGTTAGGCTTCCGTTTGTAAACACTGCTGGGGAACTACTGACCTTTGCTAAGTTACCAGCCACACACGATGATACTGGGACCCTTTAATATCTCTCAGTGTTTCTGAAAGCATTTCTGCCAGGGTCAGACATTGGAACATGCCACTGGTGATACCCCCAGGATCCTACTGCTCCTGTGGCACCTCGTGGTTCCAGCAGAAACATGGGGTTTATCAAAGCCAGAAAAGCTCCTGAAAGCCGCAAATCCCTAATTCCAGCAGAGATTTTGGAGAACAAAATAAAAATGACCTTGCCATTGTAAAGCATTGGTGGGTGTGCTCTCTCACCTCAGTTAAGCCACTGGGGAGACCTCCCTGTTTTCTTCCAGCTGCCTTGGACTGTGGCCCCGTGTCCCGCTGAGATAATGGAAAAGGCACGAATGCCTCAGACACTTCCATGGACGTGCTTCAGAACCCAGCAAAAAAAATAAAGGAGATGGGAGAGGAGGGTGGGGAAAGGGCAAAGAAGGTGTGTTCATACAAAACTAATTCTTCTTCTCTTTTGAGTTGTGAGCCTGCTGAATTGGCTGTTGGGTTATGTAAGAAGAGTCATTGTGCTGGTGTTGAAAGGGCAGCCTTGTACCGAGAGCTGAGCACACCACTGGAATTTTAAGCAGCCAGGCTGTGCCTGGTGAAGGAGGGAGCAGGACCCATGCAAAGCCATCCATCCTGCTGCCTTCCCGCTCACATCCCAGCTGAGGCTGGGCGCGTGAGCAAGGTCATTCCATGCACAGATCCCTGACAGCCCAGCCAAGGCTGCTGCGCTTCTCCTCTGCCTCCCCCTTCCCCTCCTCTCCCTTCCCTCTCCACCCCAGCCCTTCCTCTGAATCTCAAACACCCCATGCTGCTGGCACTACAGCAAAATTAACAAACAGCCTATAAATTTTACATGAGTTCCTGAGACCAGAGAGAAATTAATTTGATGTTGTCTTTTGATAAAGATGTAGCCCTCTTTCTCTGACTTTAATTCGTTGGTTCCCCCCACCACCCTTCACAAACACGTTTTTTTCTCGAAGGTTGCAATTTCGTTCTTGTGATAATAGAAGTGCACAAATAAATAAATAACCCACTTCAAATAACCCCTGGCTTGTAAATAGGAACAGAGAGAACACCATCCGCAGAAGAACAACAACAACAAAAAAATCAAATGAAGTCCAATCACAGTTCCATTGCCTCTGGTTTGGAATAGCTGGGGATATTCTGTGCACAGGCTTTGGTTGCTCCCCAAAAGGCCTTGATTTTCCAGGCACAGCTTAGAGGGCACAAAGTATAAGGAAACCTAATCACCTCAGGATTCGGAGGCAGAACAAGCTGCACAAGGAATAAGCTTGAGGCCATCACCAGGTGGTCATTTTGAGCACAGAAACGCTACCCAGGGCTTCATTTCTTTCCTAGAGAGGCAGCAGGAGCTATTAAAATGTGTTGGCATTAAAGGGATTGGGAAGGAGTGTGGAGCTGTATCTCCTCTTACTGATCACTTCCTGCCCTCTCCATGGGGTCTCCCTCCTTCCCCTACCCCTCGTCCTGGCCACTCCCTCGAGTTCTCCCTATTGGTTCCTGTATCCCAACTCCGCCCATGTACCGCCCCTATGCCCTAAAACCATTTGCCCATGTGCTCTCCCCACCCCCCTGGTACCCGGGTAAACTGAGGCTCCAAGCCATGTGACTCGCTGTCTGCCTCTTTCTGCCCCTGGGAGCAGCGTGTCAGCAGCTCCTCTCCTCTGCCTTTGGGGGCCAGCCCGTGTGCTGGCCTCAGGCTTTGGGGAGGCAGCATGGATTAAAGACCTTTGCAGTGCCATGAGGAGAGCCTTCTCACCTCCTTTGCCATCAGTGAAGTTGCAGGCTGGCAGCTAGCTGGAGCAGCGGTGCGGGGCGTCCGAGATGGACTGCAGGAGGGCAGAGAATCTCTGCCTTGTCCCAAGAAGCCCCCGCTGCGCTCCCAGGGAAAGCTGCAGCAGCTAAGCAACACCAAGCACTGCAACAAAGGAGGATGTGCAGAGAAGGCAGGGAATTGAGGAGTGTGATGAACCACTTTCGATACTCCAGTGAAGCTCATGTAGGAATTTGTCCCTGAGTCTTCCCCAGTCCCTTTGGCCATTTTGTTAACAGTGTTACTGAAGCCCTTCCAAGCACTATACAAACAACAGCTGGTACTCTATATTTTTCCAGCAGTTATCAGTGATAAGAGCTAAGAACATTTTTTTTAATATATATTTGCAAAAGAAGCTAAAAGAAAAGCGTCGAAGGACAAAATGCACTTCAAATAATTTAAGAGTTTGAAAATGTATTTTAAAGGGGAATGAAAGGAAAAGAAAGAATTTAAAGAAAAGTGCAAGCCCATGTTTAATCTGGAGCACGGCATTTGCTTAAGATCTGAAGGTCTCTTCTCAAAGTCGTTTAATCTCTTCACCTAGTTTTACTTCAAGCTGATTTTTAACATGAAAATGCTGATGTGAAACAAAGAAAAGCTTAGTATAAAACACTTAAAAATCTTTTAAGAAAGTTTTGAAATGTTTAAAGATTTTCAAAATTCTTTCTGTTCCCTCTTTTTTTTTTTTTTTTTTTGGTCCAAACCTCCTCACTAAATTTGATCCCAATTCACTGTGATTTTCAGTTCTTTGAAACTAAGTGTTTCCTTTAATATTTCTATCATTTTTCAAAGGGTACCCAGCTCATGCCAAGGGCTTCCATGGCAGAGAATCAGCTGCCTTTGCTCTATTCTGCCTCTGCTCTTCAACATTCATCTACCTTCCCCTAACAGATTTTCCTCTTTGCCTCACATTGGTTTTACATGTCATTGATTCAGTAATTTTGCCACTTAGAAGGTCTCATGTCTTCTGTCCTTACACCTCTCCTTTCTTTTCTCCATGGTGCCTGGATCATGTCTTTATAGCACCAGAACTGAGTTCATAAATCCAGATTTAAGGGTTTTAATCACAGATGGTGGCTGTGCTGATGGACTTTGCTGTCTCCAAGGATTCCTTCCAGCTTTGCCTCCTGGAACGGCTGAGGTTTCCATTCCAGAAGCTGACTTCCCCCTACACTTACATACCTTCCTTTTCCTCTATAGACAACAACATAACTGCTGAAAATAAGATTTTAGATATATATTTTTAGGAGCAGAGTTTACAGGATACTTTGCAAGGCAAAAAAGATAAGAGCGTGTAACAAACGTGTGGCATCTGACTCTCTCCTGGAGACTTTGCTTTGATTTTTCTTGAATTGTTTTTTGTCTGAATTTTTAATATAAAGTGTGAGGCAGCTTGTCACTCTTTATGTATGGAAAACATAATACTCTTTGATGTTCTCAGTTACTGTGTCATGTTTATGTGCTCTGACAGTCTTTGAACCGCAGCTCACTGCAGACAATGGGAAGGGATCCTCACAGGGGTGGAAGGAAGGATTTTAAAAGAGCCTCATTCCTAATCCCAGAATGGCAGCGTGTCACCAACATCCACACTGGTGTCCAGTGCCTTCAAAACAAGGGAATATTTGACTGACTAGGCTGCACAACTGAGCCCAAGGTATATGATATCACTCTGAGTTATGTCAACACTTCAAGGGTTTCAGTGAGCATTAGAGCTACTCAGACACTTCCAACAATTTGATATAAGGAAAGACAAACTTCCAGAGTTTCTCAAAATTATTGTCAATTATTTAAAAAGAAAACAAAATTCAATGAGAATAAAAATCCATATTTCACCCAAGTGCTGATACAATGACAGGAGCTGCTCGTAAAATAAATACGTCCCTTCTGTAAGGGCTTTTGTAGGTACCCAAGAACATAAAAGTGACAGGCGGCTGTTGCAAGGAAATTAGGAGTGAGCACACCCTGATCTATTGCTGCTGAATACTAAATACACACCTGAGATCCCTGCTGATGATGCCCAGAAGCTGTCCCTGTTCATCCTCATCATCACAGTGACACTTAAAAGGAGCCACCACTGATCTGTGTTCTGTGGAACCCTTTGCATGGCATCATGTGTTACTTAACGATCTTCACGAGGCATGAGGCAAAGTGTATTAGTTCACACTGGCCTTTCATGAAAAACTACAGCCAGACCTTTCATTTAGTAATTTAAATGGGAATTTGAATGATCTGAATGATCTCTCTTTGGAGACCCTTTTAGGGTTTGTTTTAAAAGATGCCCAGATTCAGCTCACACAGAGAATGTATCAAAACACACATTATGTGGTTGGTTCAGTAACGGCAGTGAACAGACTCCCACCTCTGCAGGCATGGCCCTGCCCTGCCCTGCCAGGCTGGATGCCCGGGGCAGGGAGCAGCAGGAGGCGTGTGGAGGCAGTGGCACAGGGATGCTGAGCACACAGGGATGCTGAGCACACAGGCGCCCACCATCCTCCACTACCCTCAGCATGGGCAGCTGTGTGCTGTGCTTCAGTCATCCTAACACACACCCCATGTGAGATTTGTCTTTTCCTTCTCCTAATTGTGCACTTGGGACTCTGCACACAGGGCCTTTGCCCTTCAGACCATCCCACACCTCATGGATTTGGGGGAGATACGAAAGGTGAGTTTTGTCCTAATCCCCTGTATGGCCAGCAGCATTGCCTTCCTCTTCATCCCCATCCTTGCCATCTCCCTGGGGGTAACCTGCTCTTCATAGGAAAGACAGCTCCTGTTCAATAGTCAATTTGGCAACCTGGCAGGGGGACTAAGCAGTCAATTCCATTTTCTTCCCAATTTTCTTCTGAGCACAAAACCTAACAGACCCCTTCAGAAAAGACTCCCCTGTCACAGGAAAGGGCTCCTTTGTATGCGAGTTGCAGCATCTATTTTTCAAGATAACCTTTATTTCATGTACTGAGTGTTAGCTTTGCTGGAAAAGAGAAAAGCTGAGATAACTCCTTCACCTGTGGAACATTATTACGCTTTCTGGAAAAAAAGAAGAATGAGTTGTTCTGGTGCATGATAATGGAGGTGGAACAAATCAGGCAGGAGCAGGAGCTGAATTGCACCTCTCTCTCTTTCTCCCCACCTGTCTATCTTCGCAATCTCACTCTCTTTTCTCTGTCTCTCTTCCTGTCTCAAACATAGAGTGATTTTTCTCTCTCCCTTGTCTCATTACCTCCAAATTCTCTGGTTTTCTTATGCACACTATGACTTCCTCTGGGGCTCATCAGCAAACTTCCTGGCCAACAGCTCTATTATTTGTGCTTTCAGTGGAGGGGGTGCCTGGAGATCTGTCCTGCTGTGCTTGGAGCTGTACCACCAAAGCACAAAGTTGTGACTTCTGCAGTGAAGAGTTTTCAGGCTAAAAATTTTGTGGTTTGCACTCAGTTGTAAATTGGTCCATGGAACATTTTCCCCCTGGGAAAAGGCTGTTCTTCTTTAGGTAATAGGTAAAATTCTGAATGCTTCATTAGAGTACTCTAATTCCAATGACATTTCAAAGGCAAAATATTGAATCAATTTGAAATCAGAATGGATTTTAAATTTTTTAATATTTCAACTTTTTTCCTGCTCCATTTCCCACTTGTTTTCACTTCTATATTAGAATCTTAATGTTATTCTCTCACATACCAATATACCATCCAGTATTGCAGTACTAAACTGTGTTTCAATAATACCAAAATGAAGCACTTCAGGAGGTGGTGGCGTAACTTCTTGTCTCTATCTAGAGACAAATTTTAGGAGATAACACCCTGGAATGAGCATTTTCTCTGAAGAGAAGGGCTTTGATAATCCCATTTGCCAATGAGAGAAATGAATACTAGTGGGTGAAAGTGAAAAAACAAAACAAAATCAAACTGTTTATTAAGCAAAAAAAAGGGCACCCGCAAAGCATGGAAAAGGATTCAATAAATGCTAGATATCGAAATTTCAAAACCTTAACCGCCACCCCCCAACAGGCCGCGTGGCCGGGAGGCAAAGATGGCGGCTGCCCCCGTGTCTCAGGAAAGGGGAGGAACAGGAGTTCACGCAGCTCCTCAGGCACAACAGAGGGGAACCTTTCTGGCTTTGGTCTCCCTCTCACAGCAGGCAAAGCTGCAGGGCTTTTGGTGTCCTTTCTTTTGCTGCCTCGGTCTCTCCTGGGGCCCGGACCATCCGATGCAGCCCCCACAGCCTCCCGAGACTGGAGGGGAAAAAAAACCAACCTAAGCCAAAATAGTTCAAGATAAAAAAACCCAATAGAACAACTGAAGGATCTCTGCTGGAGTCCAGGGAAAAATGTGGGGAAAGGAAAAAAAAAAAAGGCATCTTGCCTAAGCAAGCAAATACTAATCGAAGGAAAGGAACAATGTAACGTCCCGGTCCAACACCGCCCCCAGAGCACAGGGAGGCGAGAAAGGTTTGAACCAAGCCGTGCTGGAGCCCAATGCTTCCTGCCCCACTGCGGGTCCATCTTAAAGCTACAGCAGCCATTTCTGCGGATAAAGCAGACAATTAGGGAATAAAGTATAAAATCACCCCAAGACACTTCTGAACAGAAATATTTCAAACCCATATTTCCTGATTTAGTCCTATCTGAGACATAAACAAAAGTTTACTTGCCAGATTTCTCCAGAGACCAAATGCCTGTTTTCTCATCGAGTTTAATGATGAAGTGTAAGAAATTCTGAGTTCGATCAGATGGAACAGGGCACATTTAAACCCATCTTCTGAGCTGGATGCTGATATTGCTGTTTGACAGTGATGTATGGGAGAGATTCCAGCTGTCCCTTGGCACACCCCATCCTCCTTGTGAAAGCAAGGAATCTTGCCTTTCTCTGCTCCCAGCTCATAGCTAATGCTTCTTTCAACAAGTTATTTGAGTAGAGGAATGAGTTTGGTGCCACAATTACAACAGGCAGCAAACCTGATCCCACATCAGCCCTTCTGTATATCCCAGCCCTTGGTATCCACAATGGGAAGCTGATGCAGGAGGTGGCATGGACACTTTGTGAGAGAGATGGCGTACCAGATGGGATTAGGGCTTTAAATGAAAACCAGGAATAAAATTGAGGCAGTCATGTATCCTATTGCTCTGGAGGGTTGTGGAAAGCCCACCTGGATTTGTGCTCTAATCATGGCCAAGTGTGTCTGCAAAAGCTGGCAGTTTCACATCCATGGGATCCTCCTGGCAAGGGAAAAGTTCTGCAGCTCACGCACCAGTGAGCTCAGCACAGACAGAGCAGCTCTGAAAGCTGCTGCACGGAGTCCACACTGCACCATAAATTACAGGGTAGTTATTTCTTAGTTATTTAGCAGTTACAGTGTAATTAGTTCCACTTAACGTCAACTTTTGTCAATATGTCTTTCATTAGCCAGAAAATTAGAGCAATGGCAATACATGACTTTCTCTGAGCTTGGAGAGAGAAGGAGAAGAGGTGCTGTGGGAAGGGGATGGGGCTGTCAGGTGAATTGTGGGGCTGTCAGGTGAATTCCAAGCCTTTCTCACCATTTCTGCATTCCTACAAGCTTTCACATACTCGCATACACAAAGCTCGTACACACAAAACTCACATTTCTTCTCCAACACACAGACACAAAACACCCATCTCTTCTCCAGGATCAATATTCCAGCCCAGACTGCAGAAAGGAATCAAACAGGTCCCTGGAGAAGTTTTCTTTGGCTGCTCAGAAAAAAACAGACAAATAAACAAGGAAATAAACCCCAGGAGCTGCCTCACCATAGCATTTGTTGCCTGTGTTTTGCTGAAGAGCCTAATTAAGCAGGATGCCTTAGATTTTGGGGACTCTAGCTTTCATTTAAAGGGGGCTGCATTTCTAGTCTGCAGCTGCTTTATTCTTGAATATCACAGGTAGTCCTTCTGCCTTCCCTCCGCCTTCCCTCCTTTTTTTTTTTCCTTTCAAAACTGTAGGCATCATTAGGAGACTGACTTTTCTTAGTTTTGCCATTGCTTTGAACAGTGACAGCATTTTAGTCCCTGGTCCAAAAATGGTCTAAATCAGGGGACTTGTCTTTAGGGTAAACACAGAGAAAGACTTTCCTGTATCCTGATTCACTGAGAGGTGAGAGACAAGGTAAAACAGGTTTAAGGATGCTATTCTTCCCCCTAAAACACCTCACTTCAGGCCATCACCAACTTCTGGAAGCAGTTTTAGTGTGAAAGATCCTTCTACCTGTTTTAAATTTCAAACCCACATTGGACAATATGGCTGTGGACTGAGCTACTAATGATGGAATGATTAGGAAATTGTAAATTAAATTCTTTTAAGACTACTTTGTAATGGTGCAAATCCAACTAATATGCTCTTTATTTGTGCCACTAGCCCAGGTCTAGATAAATGGCTGGAAGTAGAAAGGAGTCAGCATGGGTCTGGATTTTTTTATATATAGTTTTCATAATTCCAGCCTCCAATACTCCCCTCTATATAATTTTCCTCTGTGATTATGCTGTGTTGATTTCACACAGGGCCCTGCATATGCTAAAGCTGGTCCTTGAAGCAGAATTAAGTATTCAGTTCAGGAAAAAATATTAGACAGAAAGAATATAATAGTAACGTTGGTATTAATGCATCCTCCAAACATATAATGAAGTTCCTTCAGTTGTCTTGCACCCCTCGGTGTCCACCAGGAGACCAGGGACAATGGAGCTCCTCCTGCTATTATGAAATAAACAGTAATAACAACAATAGCAACAAAATTCATCCCACTGAATTTTTCCAGATGAACATGAATTTCAAAATTAATGTGCATGGCTATTCAGCAGTTATTGCAACTTCCTCCTATTGTGAATAATTAGACCAGGGACACACGATTCAACTCACCCATTGCAATTGAAACACTGAGACCAACTAAAACCTCTTCAGAGAAGTCTTTAGAGATTTTATCTATGCACATATATATATATACATATGTAAAATCCCCAAATATGCTTGAATAATGAAGGACTGTGGGAAAAAAAACCCACAACAATCTGAGGAATACCATGAGCAAAAATAGAATATAAACTGCTCTGATAAATTACGTATTGCAAACTACTCAGCTGAGTCCATTCCACCTTGCTCAGGTTAAAATCCATATGGAGCATTCCTTCTCTCTGTAGGCATCCTCTCCCCAAATGCACTGAAGGAAATATATGCAGAGATTTGTGTCTATTCCTCTTGAATATTTCAGACCATGTTAAGATAATTCTGCCTGACCAAACTCCCTTGCCTCAGTCACCCAGGAAAAAAAATTGTGTGTTAATGCTTGGCTGCGCCACATCCTAAAATGTGTGGAATCAGCAGGGACTGGAAGCTGTGGTGGTCTGACTGGAGGAACATCAGCTGGGAATCAGTGTGGGGGTGAGCTCTGAGTCCATGTGGGGTAAGAGCATCCTGAGCACATGAATGAAGCCAAAGGTCTGGTGTGGGGTCTGGCTGTGGGGTTATGGCTGTTGCTGTATCAGAATGAGAACTGAGAGCGATCTTTTCAGCAGCAGCTTTAGAGTCCCCCCTGTTTAACACTGCTCAGGTTCCCCAGACCAGCTCCTCAGGGTGGCTCTAGGTGTCCCTGTCCCACCCAGTCTTGCCATGAGGCCAAGGATGCTCCCCATTCCCTTCTGGTAGGGACCTGAAAAAGGGTATGATCTCACCAGATCTGGCCCTTCCATCCCTGTGGTATTTGGTTTCTCCCAATCCATTTCCCACTGTCTTTCTCTGGGTAAACACACGGATTTCCTGTGTGAGAGGTGGTTATTATGGGTCATCACCATTTCTTCCTGCCCACACTGCTGCCTCTTGATGGCTTCTGCCCTGTGTCCCTGGATGAAGCCTGGCTGTCCCTCAGCACTGCCCCAGCCTCCTGCACCCCAGAGACACAGATCTCTGCCAGGCAAGCAGCACAAGAGGGGAGAAGGATTAAGGGAATGGACAAGTCAAAAAGAGCAGTTTGACAAGTGTTAACACAGTAAGGAGAAACTATGACAAACTTCAGGATAATTTCTGCTTCTGGGCAGAGGCTGGAAGGTCCTCAATGATGTCAGAAGAGGGTTTCTAATGGCATCAGGTGTTTATCATCCCTTTTTGTCTCCTACACAAGCCCGTGCCTGCTGACACTGAACCTATATCCAAGCTCTGCTGTTCCAAATCTGGAAGGTGTTGGCTGAGGAAGGGGAGGATGTACTGAATCATGGTCTCCATGCTGCATCCATAACTTCTGGGGCTCACTGATGGAAACAAAAACAAGCTACCGCCCACAAAAGCCTCATGACAGAGGCTGTGGCATCATAGCTCAGGCCTGTCAGTGAGGCTGGTGGGGTGTGAAACACCTCACAGCCTCTCTGTTCTCTGGAGCTAAAGTCTGGCCCTAAGAGATTGGAACTCAAGTCTAGTGGAAACAGGGATGTCTTGGTTGAATCACTGGGATGGGTCTTCAGGGTTACTCAGAAACATTTTTGTGTGTCTACATCCATGGCCCAGCAAATTCTGTGGCTGCTGTTTCGATGAACAAGCAGCTGGGTAAATTCTTTCCCAAGTGGGAAGTCTCTGGTAACAGCAAGACTCTGTTGGGGCTGAAATTTGGGACTGGGAAATGTAGAAAAGACCAGCTGCTTCTCCTCATAGAAGAGGCATAGAATAAGGGCAAGAGAAGGAGGAGATGAAGAGGAGAGAGCAAGATGCAGTGGAGAACATCAGCAGAAAGAGGGAGTGGAGAGTGTGCGCTCTTAAAGAATCAACAATACTCACAGAAAAGGGAAGCACCCAGGGGAGTGGAGTGTAAGTGTGGAGCTGGGAGAAATGTTATTGAAGAAATATATTAAGGCAAAGCAGCTGATTTTTAAAATGTTACTTGAAGAGAAGTTTTAATCTGATAGGGCACAGACAGAATTAATGGGTTTTCAATGAGTTGCAAAGCACTTACGGACAGCGCTGGGAACATGGCGAAAGCTGGAAGTTCTGCTGCTGGAGGTCAGTGCCGCATCCCCAGCACAAAGCAAGTCACCAGAGAAAGAATAAAAAGGGATTGAGAAACCAGCTCCTGAGTAAATTCCTCAGAGATAAGGAAGAGTTTTAAAAACAAAACCCCAAAACCCTGTACCTCCCATATCTGCTTTCTTTTTAATTACCTGAGAGTTCAGTTTGGATGGCTGGAATGAGGGATGGGGAGGTGAGAGAAGAAAAACAAGTGTCTGCGAGGCATCTTTCATATCCTTCAGAAGATGAATGGCTGTGCCAGGCAGGGAGCTGCATTTGTGCACAGGCAGGAGTGTAGGAGGGACTGGCTGGGCTGCCAGAAGGAGCAGTGATTTAGGGAAAAAGGAGTCACAGTCCAAAGCCTGCTTGGCAAAGCTGGCTGGGAAGAATCCACTGTGGCGGCCTGCATGGCTCAGCAGGCCCTCTGCAAAGCAGGAGGCCTCATTTTGGCTATTGAAGAGCAATGGAAGGGAAAAGAAAAAGAGAGGATGGAGTGAGGGAAAGGGAAGGAAGGAAAATTGTGCTCACATGACAGAGCAGGAAGATCCTTATTCAAATAAACACCAATGTCTTGGGGATGAGTAAAATTCCTGGGCCACCTAAAAATCTTATCAGGTCTGTAGCTCACTTTTTTTTTTCTCCTTACCTGCTTTATTCTAGCTCGCTTTCCCCTTCTTTTCTTTTCTCTGTTCTATTCCTTTTATGTGATCAGAGGCTGCAGCTCTCTCGTGTTTCCCAGAATCCTGTTTAAGATCTTGTTGGTGTCTGAAAGGCAGAGAATGGCAAGGGTCAGGAAGGCAATGAAACAGCAAAGTTGAATCATTCCTGTTATTTGAGTCTTTCTGGGAAATGTTTGTATTTCTGGGTTTTTTTACCCCTGAAATTTGCTTTTTCCCAGGGAAATAGAGCTTGGGTCAAAACACTGCAAAGAAAGTGAGCACGTTTTTTGCTTCTGTTTTTTGGGCTCAGACAGCTGCATGGAATCAGAGCCTCTAAGAAGCTCCTGGTCAGCAGAGAAGCTGCAGCATGAGGTCCAAGACTTGAAAATAAAAACTCAACAGGGAAAAAGGTATTTTAGAAAAGCCCAAGCAATAAGATCCCCAGCTGGTATTTGCAATCAGTCATGAGTAGAAATGCATCCAAAGCCAGTAATCCTTAATTCTTGCTTCTCATACCAATGTCATCACTAGTTATTGTTTATAACCAATTTGCCAGAGAAATGTCTCTCAGCAGCAGGTTGAATTCTTTATTACATCTGTTTCAGTATCAAACCATTCCAAGAACCCTTCCGAGACTGCGTTTCTCCCAGTGCATTATGGAAATGCAGAGCACCTTTTAATCAGGAGGGACATCTCTATTTAGTTGGCAGACTTCTAAATTCCTTCTGTTAAAAATGCTGTGTTGCTACCTCAGTGAAACCAGAGATGAAACTCCAGCTAATAACATGATTTCAGGAATCGGCAGATAATTAATTTCTAAAACTTGAGACTGACTAGTGCATTTCCTTTGTGGTTTGATTTTTTTAATCCGTTTTCTTACAGCGTGAGCTTCACCTCCTACCACATAACAAATTAAAGCCATGTATTTTTGGAAGAGGATGGTGTCAGGGCTAAAATACTCTGCTGGGACAATCTGCTGGGGACCTCTTGGCTCCTCTGCAGTCTCCTGCCATGATCAGTTTTGTTTAGGGTATTCTCAGTCTGTGGGTCTAGAATTAGGAAACCAAGATCCAGAGAAGCTCAGTGGAAGGTCCAGAAGGTTATTCAGTGTACTGTCCTCAGCAGCTGAAGTGTTGGAGAAGAGCCACAACCTCTCAGTGCTGACTTGCCCAAATGAGACATTTCTCACCTTGCCATTTTTGCCTCTGAACTGGAAACCTAAAATAAAAAATAGACAGTGGGGATGATCCAGTGACTCAACCATCGGCATCCACAATAGTCATCCAAGATATCTGCTTCCTTTAGTATCCATAAAAATAACAACCACTCCATGGGAAAGCTTGGGAGCCAAAGAACCAGTCTCTTTATTGAAATTAAGTTGCCATATGAGCCCTAATTCCAGTGTATCTCTGCTCCTTTGTTCCTCACATGCACTTCCATTATTTCCTACCTTCCCAAATCAGGGTAAATGTTTCTTCAAGGCAGAAATCTCATCTCTCATTTTGCCCATGTGCAGCATCAGAAGAACATTTGCATCAGAGCTGGGCCATGGCAGTCCCTGGGTGTCAATGACAGAGACCAATAAACTCTTATCACATTACAGGAAAACAAAGGAGAAAATGCAGCTTGAGCTTAGATGCGGGACTTAGATTTTCCTGCCCAAAAAAAGTACCTGGATTTAATGGCACAGAGCAGGGAAGAGTTCCACATACATCATCCCATCAGGAAAAGCTTCACTCTGCTCCTCTGCTGCTTGTCCCTGTGTCAGTGAAGGATTGAATTAAGTGATCGAGGAAGGTGGGTCTGCTGTGCAGTGTAAAGAGCCAAAAATCAGGTAATAATAGTAACTCCCAGTCCTGAATCTTTTCAGAAAAGCATTTACAAGCAGCTTTCTGGAGCAGTAAAGATTTTTCTCTTTTTCTTCTTCATTTTTTTCACCTTTTTCCTTTACTACCGAGGAATCTTTAACAAATAATCATTTTACACTGTACAGGTCATCAATAAAAGCAATAACACCAGGTTATGTAATAAATTAAATATGATGTTTAGTTGAAAGTAATCGTGCTTTCAGGCATCAGCTTCTTGTCACATTAAGGGCTCTGGCAAACAGGTTTAATATTCGTGGACTGAACAGAATTATTGACAAGCAGAGGAGGAACTAGACAGCAAGTGAGCATCATATTAATTTTTCAAAGCTCAATATTGCTTTTCCTGCTGACAGCGCAACAAACTTCCAGGGCTGGCTTTTGCTGAAGTGAGGTTTGGTAGTGGTGGCTTGTTTCTCCTTGATCTTGGTTTTCTGCCATTCTGTCAAGTTGGAAGAGAGAAGGGAAGAGGGAGAAAAATTGTGGTGGCTCAGAGGTAAAGGTAGCTTTATTTTTGGGTTTATTCTGGATAACTCAATTTGAGGTGAACTCAGATTAACTCCAGTTCTACCTTTCACTATATCAATGGACATCTTTCATTACTTAAAAAAATAGTCTATAATTCCCATCACACTTCTACACAAGGATTTAGGTACTGCTGCTTGGCCTAGAGAGTCTGGTGATTGAAATACTGGAGATCCTTTGGGACAGAGTTTCTCAGTATTGACAATTAAATCAGAGATGGAGTTACAAAGAGAGGTCAGCTGGGTCATCTGAGCTTCCTGGTATTCAGAACTGCTCAAGGGTTACATAGAAATGGAAATTGAAAAACTGAACTTCCTGAGGTCCAAGTGGTTCAGTGGTGAGGGTGGAAGTATAGAAAGTGATGACAATTCACCTTTTTATCTAAGCATTCCCAAAGTGCTACAAAAACAGCTGAAGGGAAAAAAACCCAAGTGTGAATGCATGACCACTCTGAGGCATGTGTTTTGTCTGAGGCAGAGGTAAAAAATAGGCACCGACATTTCTCTTATCTCATATTTGAGCCGCAACCAGCGCACCCTTCCTCTGCTTGTCTCATGCAGTTTGTCACCCAAAAAATGTTTTAAAAAGGTGTTAAAATATGTGTCTTGCTGCTGATCGGCTATGGAGAGACAGAGAAGGTTTCTGTGGAGTGGTGGTCAGGGACTGTTCAGGTCAGAGGTGTCTTACAGAAATTGTCATTGGAGATGCTATCAAAGAGCATACACAGGACAAACACTTCCCAAAGCAGCTCTCTGGGCTGCCTTTTCCATTGTGAATAGGGTGGAATTGAGCTTGTCTGCAGCATTTCTGACTCGATGGATGAGATATAATCTTTAATTAAATGAAATGCAAGGATCTTTGAAGGTGGCAGTTTGGGAATTCTCTCCTTCATCTACATTAGGGTGGCCAGCACATTGTTTTTGAGCACTTTCCATAACCACAGGAACATGAGGAGGAGAAAATGAGAAGGAGATGTGGGCAAAAGGCAGCTCTGGGCTAGTCAGTGATGCCCCATGGACTCTGTTCAACTTTTTCTCTCCTCTCTCATCTCTGTCCAGAGCTCTGAGGATGTTTTAGAGTTGGCATGGCAGGCAAGGCTGCAGCGAGCTGGACAAGCTTTGGAATTTGGCACCATTGTCCTTCAATTGGTCTGAAAACTTATTTTAGAAGGGGATAGGTTTGCAGGCCTCATCAATTAACACCCAGGTCAGGCTTGTTCATCACACTGAGCTTTCATGGGCTGACCTTCGCACATGTGGCCAAATTTTCAGTAATGACCTCGTGTCTCTTCAAAAATCTATCACCACTGAAGATGACGCTGGCCATAGCTTCCTTTCAGCTGTGAAATGTGGCAGCTACTTCTTTCCAAAATACTCCAGAATGACCCAATTTCTCCAAAGAAATGTCAGAACATGAGAGAGCCAAAGGGGAGTGGGGAGAGAGCAGAGCTGTTCATCTTGATCAGACCCAGACCCAACCTCCCCACATATTCCCATGGATGGAATCAAACCCAAACTCTGGAAGGGATTTCTTTTTTAATGAAAGGTGAGGAAGTGTGGGCCCCAGAAAGCTGGAAAAGTGATGGATGTTGTCAGCATTAAGATTTGTCTGTGTATCCTTCCTTACTGCTCTCTTGGGATTTATTTTAAGGATTTTTGTACCTAATTGTACCCAAGACTGGAGAGATCACTGGGCTGACAGAGCCCAGTGAAAAGGTGTAATGTAAGTGGAATGGTCTCGAGCAATGGGAACACGTTCCTTTTTCACTTATGAGCAAGTTCTGTTTCACCCCCTCCATGCAGAAAAGAACCTAGGAATGAGAGGTATTAAAACACCAAAAAGGAATCAAGATTTTTCTGAAGGTCTGGGAGAAAGTGGGAGAAGAACGCCCAAGAGAAATGTCAGCATAGGAGCACCCTTTGGTAATGAGCTGTTTTACAAAACATGGAAAATGGCAGAATTTCAGGCATCAGCTGTGTATCCTAATGGAGCATCAGCCACCTAAGAGACCTTGGAAAATGTTGTTAGAGGTGAGTAACAGAATAAACACAGGAGCATGAAGACATTTTTATTTGAGGCAGAACCTGGAAAGTGCTGGAGGGTTGAAAGAGGGAGCCAGGCAAGGCATCCAGGGTGGGACTTTGTCCACAAACACAGCAATTCCTTAGAGCCACTGGGAAGGAAATTTCCTGCCATTCCAGTGAGAGAAATGAGAGTGGGAACTGATTAATGTGCTGAACCTATGGGGCCATCCCAGCAGCGCAAAGGCTTATGGCTTCAAAAGCTGAGTACTAGGAACGGGGCTGAAAGAGTCAAAATAGGAGCTGCAGGAAGCATCTTTATAATCCAGACTGAAATATTAATAATGAGAATTGCAAATAAAGTCTTTGAATTACTTTGGGTGGACACGCTGTTCCAAGAAGCTCCTCTTTCTCTCTCTGCACCAGTGCCAGTGGGACAAAGCCAAGAGATTGGATTGTCATGGGTGAAAAGTAGAGAATTTAAAAAATTCTTATTTGTTTTTTAAACCAAGCTCTTTCAAAGCTGCTGGTTATACCTGTCTTTAAATCCTGTGTGCACTATCTAAGGATCTCGCTGTCTTTTTCATGGCAGTTGAGGAAATCCTGCCATTCTCATCACCTGTGGGGCATAGAGAGACAGAGAAACATGCAAAGAATAATGTGTACAGCTGCCAGGCTCTGAAGTGCATCTGAGAGTCCCACTAGGTACTTAACCACCTCTAAAAAACTGCGAGCATTTAATTCCCCCAGAAGTCAGTTGAGATCAAGAACATGCATATGGGTTCCTCAATCACGGGGCATTCTCTTCATCTAAGATGTCTTTGACTGCTGAAAGGATGGGAGTATTTCTCTTACAGTGATTAGAAGTAGAAATAGATTTGTCAAAGTAAAACAAAACAAAGCACAATTCTTTGTGTTAAATATTGCACAAATGATACTCCTGGGTTTCTTCCAGATTTACATTATTGTTAAAATAAATAATATTTGGGTTTATCCTCACACTTTGCCCATTCTATTGAACCAAGGTGCTATTTTTGAGTTGAAAGCATGCACACAAAAAAATGCAAATCACACATTTCAAAGGCACCTTCCACTTGGAATGGGATCTATTTTTGTCCCTGTGACTGTCTTGCACAGCTCTAATTGTCATGCCCTGCTCTGAAATCCACAGTACGCACCTCTTGCCAGCGTATTTTTGGATTATTGCTCATTGTGATCCGCCTTTTGTATTCCTCTTGATATGGACCAAATTTTGACATGAGGTGCTGAGTCATGCACAATGTGGATCTTATTTGTGTCTCAAAAAAATCTTGCTCTTTATTCCCCTGTACCTGGGCCAGCACCTGGCAGAGTCTTCCCCATTTCCCAGACAGACAAGGGGAAAAAAACACCCGAAACACATCAAAGAGCTAAGCAGCTCAAAACAATTCATTTAATTATTATTATGAAATGTCTTAGGGAGTGTCTGCTTGGTAAGACAGGGGAGGGGAGGGGAGGGGAGGCGAGGCGAGGCGAGGCGAGGAGAGGAGAGATAGAAAGAGAAATAATCTTTTGAAACTGAGGTCTCTGGGCTTGGGGGTGAAATATTTAAATTTTGCCCACCAAAAATACAGTCATATCTGAGCAGGAATGCAATTTAAAAAATTACCAGGAGATGATTAATTTTCTGAAGGCAAATTACATATTATAAACCCTTTTAGGGAGTGATAGAGAGGGAAGATGACACTTGATGTAATGGGGATGAAAATCCAAATAATCCCATTTCTGCTGTAAGACTCTTTCCTGGAGTGCTTTCCCCACATCCCACACTGCAGCACAGCCCTTGCTCTAGCACTGCAGCTTCCAAGGTTGGACAAAAAAGTTTCACACCTGTGAAGGGACTTTTTTGTCTCCGGCAGCTGAGATGATTTTGGGGATCACTTTTTTTTCCTTCTTGACAAAAATGTAGTAAGGGGGTGTCAAAAAATACCACACCTCACTCCCAATTGCAGGAAGAAAACAACAACTTTATTAACAAACAACCAAGAATGGGAGCGTAATCCTGAGGCTCCTCGTGATGAGGCAGAGTTAAAAACAGCGTGCGTGACCCTGGCTACTCTCCCTCCCAAGTTCAAAAGGGCACAGGACCCATGGCAAAATGGCAGATCAGTTTTATTTCCAGTCGATCACTCCCCATTGGTCCATTTTGTATCCTTTCTCCTACTGGCTCTTTCTTCGTGAGATGATTGGCTCATTTGTCTGGTGCATTCCTGTCCAATCATTTCTAGGGTCTTTTCCTGGTTGGGTCTCGCTCGGTCCAATCCGCACTCCTGATGACATCATCCTCTTCGGCTGGAATATTCTGGAATTCTCCCCCCCCTCCCAATGAACATCAAATGGACATCAACCAACCCAAATCCCCACAATTAACAGCAATCAACTCAATTTCCCACAACTACATGGTTGATTTTGGGTGTCCCAAACTCATTTACAACACTTCTCTTTCCATTTCTTCTCTGATCACCACTTAACATATGTCAGCACTATGTGCTATTTTTTTCAATAAGAGGGAAGTTTATTAACCGAAAAAAGTATGGAATATTAGGGATGGAATCTTCAACAGTCTCCACACCAGCATCCTCCACGTCAGTTGTCTTCTCTTTCTCTGACTGATCTCTGTGAATGCAAATCCCAAATTTCAAAGGCCTGAATTTTGGGATGCTGAATGCAAAATGTCTGATATTGGTGTTGCTGCTTTTGTTCCAGCTCCTCATGCAGAAAATTTCCCTGACCTTCACACCCACATGCCCTGGGATAGGTGAAGCAGGCAGGGGCTCCAGCCTTGCTCTTTTACCCACAGCCAGGCTGTCCCCTGAATTCCTGCAGAACAGGCTCCAGCAGATCTGTGCTTGCTGGTGCTGAGCAGCTCTTTCACAAACTGTTGGGTTATTGGAGTTTTGTGGCCATAATAACTTGGCTCTCTCAGTGCTGCCACCTGTAGATGAGAATGAAAAGCGTTGAAAATCAAGTGACAGCAAATCCAGCATGTCCAGGGATGTGTGTGAGCACAGCGCAGAGCAGGTTGCTGTCAGGAAGTTGTTACACACCCAGAAACGGAGGGCTTGACATTGGAGAGTGTGTCTGGGAGAGAAATGAAGAAATAGTCAAATGTTCTATTTTCTGTGACTGGAGACCAAATTCCCTTGAAAGTGGAAATAAAATTGTTCAGTGGCCAGGGCTCCTGGAACATTGTGTCTGTCTGCGCTGCATGCACAGTGCCATCACACACAGGTCTTGGAACCACAGAACCCTGGAAATGTTTGGGTTGGAAGAGACGTTTAAAGGCCATCCAGTCCCAGACACCTTCCACTGTCCCAGGCTGCTCCCAGCCCTGTCCAACCTGACCTTGGACACTTCAGGGATAGGGCAGCCACAGCTTCTCTGGGCAACCTGTGCCAGGACTCCCCCACCTTCATTGTAAAAATCTTCTTTGGGCTGAAGAGCAGCAATTTGCCTGCAGTTCGCAGCCTGGTTGTGCAGGAGGAAGAAGGAAGTTGTTGTTGTTGTGGATAGAAGAAATCAGAATTACAGGGAAAACCCTTACAGCCATGATAAAGCACAATTTTATGAAAATATTCCCTGCTGCTGTCCCAGCAGCCTATTGGATAGTTCCCTGTTCCAGCGCCTGTTGTTGTTAGAGTAGTTTCCTCCTAGGAAGTGTTGTCTAATGATGATTTGCCGCCTGCTACCTCTGAAGATAATTCCTGCCATCTTTCCCCACCTCCATGTTTCCTTCATGTGCAGCTGCAGCAGACTGTGCAGACAGTGCAGACCTCAGGCTTGACACAGGTGTCACATTTTTTATGTCATTTTTATTAATGTCATTTATGTCATTTTATTTAGTACCTGTAGCAGAGCTGCTCTTGGTTTCCATCACAGGGGAGGAGAAGAAGGGACAGCCACAGGAGGGCTGTTCAGGGGCACACAAGTGAGGGTCAATTCCATATTTCCATCCAGCTGAGAATCTGTGTCTTTGGCTGCATCACTGACTGGAATGGAGTTAATCTTGATTTACATAGGAGACAGAAAGGGTAGAATTGAGCACAGCAAGCTGAATCCTAGAATAGAAAAAGGCCACTGGAAAGGGAAAGAGAGCATAAGGAGGAAAAGCTAACACCATGGCTTCTGTGATTCTGTCTTTGCAGGTCCCTCAGGCAACATAACCATAAACAGTCTCTTCAAAAAATGTGAATACTGTGCTCCTTTCTGACAGTTTTTTCCCCAATTTCCTCCTGCCGTTACAAGTAGCTGAGGAAAATAAATATTTAATGACAAGTTTTGATATTTTAATGTAGGCTCTTGGTTAAAACACCTCAAATCTCTCTGTGAAAGGGCAACAATAGAATTACAAAGGAACACATTACAGCAACTGAAAAGTTGGTTGGAAAGGGGAGGGAAGTGGAAAGAGGCAAAGCTGCAGAACTCGTGGAGTATCTTCAGGTGGAAATCCCCACTGATTCATTTCAGGAGCCCCTTTCCAGAGCTTGCTGGGGAGGAAAAACCAGGCCAGTTTGATGTTTTACCCTTCACTTTTCTGTAAGGGCAGAGCAGAGTTCCCTCCTCCATGATTTGGCTGAGATGTGTTCCTCTGACAGGATCCCCTTCACTGAAGAAATTTTCTTTATGTCCACCCTGAGCCTCCCCTGGCCCAGCCTGAGGCCGTTCCCTCTCCTCCTGTCCCTGTTCTCTGGCAGCAGAGCCCGACCCCCCCGGCTGCCCTCTCCTGTCAGGGAGTTGTGCAGAGCCACAAGGTCCCTCCTGAGCCCCCTTTGCTCCAGGCTGTGCCCCTTTCCCAGCTCCCTCAGCCACTCCTCACATGATTCACTCTCCAGACCCTTCCCCAGCTCTGTTCCCTTCTCTGGACCCGGTCCAGCCCCTCAATGTCCTTCTCGTCATGAGGGGCCCCGAAAGGGACAAAGCACTCGAGGTGTGGCCCCACCAGTGCCCAGGACAGAGGCAACAGTTAAGATGTGGAGTCCTCAATGTGTCACTGTCATGAAGGTCATGTTCTCACTCATCCCGATCTGCATTTGAGGTTGTTCTCTTGCCCAGGTGAGAGAGTTGTGCCCTGCACCCATTGTGTGGTATCGGTGGCACCCATAGGAAGGGAACACAGAAAAATCACATCTTGAACCACTGTAGACCTCGTGCCATCCTGTGTGTCCTCACACACAGACTGCCACAAATAACACTCGTTGTTGGTGCTGGGCCATGGCTGCTCCACTGAACAGCATCCATCATTCAGTCAGGGATGGAGCACGGACTGTCAGGTGGGTGCTTCTGAGACAGGGCTGGAGCCCAGGAAATGTGGCACTGAGTGGTGTCTGTGCAGAGACAGCCTGGGACTGAACCTTGGCCTGGTAGCTGCAGTGAACAGTTTATACTGCTCTCCCTCCCTTCCCTGTAGGATCTCAGCTGCAGTCTCCAGCCAACATAATTCTTTGTGAGTTACTTTCGTTGGCAAAACCTTTCACCCTATGAAGATGTTCTACTTAATTAGTAAAGGTTCCATTTTTTTGTCACTGACAGACCCCTATACATCACCATGTCTGAAGAGTCATTAGCTGGAAAATTAATCAGGGTGGGTAACAGCTGAATAGAGTCAGAGCCCGTTATGTTCCTTCCCACATCTCTGCCTCCAACTTGAGAACTTTTTCAAGAAGGGGTATCCAAAAACCATTTCCAAATATCCAATAAACCCATTTCTAGGGAGCAATGGAGTCAAGGGTGTCCCTGAGCCTGAAGAAAAGGTTGGGAAACCAGAATCAGCTTTAATCAACCTTGGTGAGACCAGTGAGGAACTCCAGCTGAGGACTCTGAAATGGTGATGGAAGGCTGAGGTTTTCCTTTCACCTCCCTCTGGGAACACATCAAACCACGGTGCTTTTACTCCCATGCATTGCCCTGTATACCCATTGTGCAGGATCGCTGCCAGCAGAGTTTGCTACAACTCATCATGGCTCAGCCTTGGATTCCTTCCCCATTGTGCATTTACTTTTGCTTAGGAAAGCTCTATTGGAGGTGTCTACTGCAATTTCCTACAATATCACCTATTTCCAAGTCGGTTGACAGCCACAAGGACTCCAAATAACCAATGGCTCAGCACAGATCTGCATGTCAGCCTCTTCTTAGTATTTTTGATCTTTTTACCAGTTTATTCCCTGGCTATGGAGCCTGGGCTTTTCTTCTGGCAGCTGGAGCCCATCCATAACTGCACACAGGTGGGGAATGTTGCATCAAGTTGTGCTGAGGGTGTTGGATGCTTTGCAGGAATCTTGGGATAGGTACATAGGTCTAAGACTCTAAGAATAATAAAATCTGGTGTTGTTCCTGTCTCTTGAGCACAGGACACTGTACTTGTGTCAGTCTCACATCACTTTTTCCTGCTCTGACTCTTCTTAAAATTAACACGGAAGTGTTGGTAGCAAGTTGTGGTGAAAAACACTGGTATCCTTTATTTACTTTCTGTTGGGGTTTTTTTTGGTTTTTTTGGGGTTTTTTTTGTTTTGTTTTGTTTTGTTTTTTGAGTTGTTTTTTTGTTTTTTAGGGAGGGAGCATAGTAGTTGTATTTACAGTTTGATTGATAGCAAAGAGAAATAATTATGGATAATGCCAGTGACTACAATTTTGCTTAAAATTTTCCACAACTGTTTGCTGGACCTCGCTAAAATTGAACTCCTCATGTTACATTTAATTTTCCTGGAGAACAAGACTAGATAGCAGGGCAGAAAGGAAATATTTTGCCTGCACAAAAATATATCTTCCCACTTTGTAATTTTCCTCCTCAGAAAGTGACTGAGGAGCCACCGTCCTGGGAATGACTTCGTAGGCTCTGCTCTGCCTCCAAGACTTGCCCATTCCTTTGTTGCCTCTGCTGATGCTCATAACAAAACTGTGACGTTCTGCAATCTTCTTTGACTAACAAGTGGCTCAGGGCCACCAGCTCTGTCCTCACACTCCTGTCGAGTGTAGTTAACTGAGTGTCTTCCCAAATGGAAAGTGATTTCCCTGCCACATCCCTGCTGGGGACGAGTCGCACCCCGACAGAATTGCAAACACCGAGGCCTTGTCTCCAACAATGAGGCATGAGGCATGTGTGTCTCGGCAAACATTTCTATCCTTGGTGTCTGATTGATTTATAAAGCTTGTTTTCAGTGTGTTTGTGAAGGGATAAAGGAGAAAAGAATGGAGCCTCATGCCTCGAAACTCCTTGATTCCTTGCAGTGGGGCATTCTTTAGGAGCAGTGTCTCTGCAAATCTGCTCTTGTGCTTTCCTGGGCAAAGCAAGGGGGTAAAAGAAATGCTGAGTATTCACCCAAACCAATAGAGATTATTAATTGCCATGCCCTCTTAGTCATTCCTTCTGAAAACAGAAGGGAAGCAGAATTTCTCTTCAGTTCAGTTGGAAATTTTTGTTTTCCATTAAGCGTAAAGTTCTTTTCATCTTTGGGAATCCTTAAGCTCAAGACAAATGCAATTTGGATAACAGAAAAACCCTGTTCTATTTTGGAGAAACTCTTCATTTCAGAAATGCCAAAATAGGATATTATCTGTCTTATTTGCTCTTGTTTCCAGATTAGCTATTTGAGGGAGTCAAAACAAATTTGTGAAAATCTTCCTGCACCCTGAAATTACTTTTACAGTAAACAGAAAATTGATCTCTAATGTTATACCCAGCAATAGTTACAAAGATTTGTTTCAGGCTTTTCCTAAGCACGTTTCCCCCTTCAGCTTTCATTAGCGAGGACAGAAAATCTCAGTTTCCAAATGATGTGGACTTTCAGGCCACACAAGGTCTGTAGTGTGGGAGAGCTGTTGGAATGCTGGTAATCTCACATACAGAGGCAGAAAATGCCCCAATCCCCCGTCAAGATCCCATTTTTAAAGCACTTAACCATGGACCATTAGCACTTTAAATGTGGTGCAGATCATCAGGGCTGATTTAGACAGAAGAATGAAATGGTATTGATTCAGGATTATGGCCAGGTAAAGACACCATCAAGCTGTTTGTTTTGTGCTTGATGTTCATTAAATGAACTAATTTATGGGTAGGATTAGTGTGATCTATAGAAAAGAGGCCAGGAATGGAAAGCAGTACCTTGAACTGCATGAACTGGAGACTGGATTAGGTATTCAGAGGAAGAAAAGAAAATATAGGTACCCTGTGTACAATGGCCTGAATTCTGCTGTCGTGAGGAAGAGTTCTTCCAAGCTCTGTCCTTTCTGGACTTCTGCTGCTTTACACCGGATTCTCATGAGCATAAATACACAACCTCAAGCTGCCAGTTCGGGATCGGATAGATGGGGAGAGGGTTCAGGTACAGAGCTGAAAACTGCTTCCCCCTGCACCCATGAATTAGCCCCAAATATCCCCAGTGTTCCTGTTTAGAGAAACATGATGTTCTCCTCAAGAACATCAACTACAACAGCTTTTCCCTAAAGGTGCCCCCATTTGGCACTTGGGGTAGTCACTAATTTTCTCCCTTCCCCTGTGAACCAAAATTTAGCAATTGGTTTGATATTTACTTGGGGAGCTGATGAGAACATTTTCTAAATTACTGCATCTCAGTGGAAAAAAAGTGAGTTTTGCATATAGGTATCCACAAGACACAGTAAATTGATTTGCAGCTTCTTTTCCCTTCTCCCGCCCTCTGACAGTCAGCACCACTCCTGGGCAGGGGAAACCTGCAGTGTTGCTGTAAGTAGATATTGACAGCCTAAGAGACAGTGGTCCCTGAGGGCTTAATAACCAGCCTGTGCCTCAGGAGACACATTCCCAGCCCCCCTTGTGATGGCAGCCTCTGCTGATCCTGGCTCTCCTGTACCCATCTCACCTGTTCCATGCTGAGTAACCATTTTAAAACAGGGACGATGTGTTTGGTCACAGAGCCACAGTGCTAAGGACAAAGCAGCCTTGATCTCATCAGAGGGATAAAGTGCTGGGATAACACCTGAAAGGAAAGCAAAGGCTCTCCATCCCCCTTCCTCTTGTCTGAAGCTGAGAGAGGAGTAAGCTGGTGTCCTCAAGAGGCTTGGAAAACAAATCACTTTTGTGTTTGTTAAGTGCTGAACTTCACACACTGCAAGACAGGCAGGCAGCCTGCTCAGCTAATTAAGATCCAGGCTAGGAAGCAAAATGGGTGAAACTTCCCCAGGAGAGCTGGAATAACTCACTAGTTATTAAACTCTGTTACACCAAAGAAATGCCAGCAAAGTCCCCTCTTCCTCCATCTCACAGCCCTGCATCATGCAGATATCACAGAGAGGGGAATCAGGTTTTCCCAAGTGTTTTGCAGCTTCACTGCAGCATCTGCCCCAGGCAGATCACCCAGGCAATTTGATCCAATTTGTTAGCAAGAGACATCAGACTTCTCCATGGGGTCTTTAGTCTCCCAAGTTCCAGGACAAAAAGCCTCTGAGCGCACTTCTAGAGCAAAAATGGCTCCAAGGCACGGAGGTTAGATGAATGTGCTTTAAAAGCATCTGTTAACTCTGTACTTCTTTTCAGCTGTAAAAATTACTTCATGTGCTGTCTGCAATCCCCGTTTATAGGACTTCAGAACTTTGGTGGATGGATGGAAAGAAGGAAGCCTGGAGCATGCAGAGGGGAAGGTACTGCAGAGCACTGTGCACAGCACATTTTGTGGTAATCACTTGATTTCTTCTCAGCCTCTTCCCTACAGAGTGATGTCTGTGCAGGAGTCTGGGCCTGTGGTTTCCAAAGCATCACTCATCCCCTGCTTGTTCAGAAAACACAGCCCAGAACTCCTGGAAGGATTTGCTTCTGCTGCACTGGCCACAGAAGGCTTTGGAAACTCACATTTGCCTGGTGGGCTCCCATCCCACTTTAGTTTTCCAGCTGGCTCTGCCTGTTTTGTGGTGGGAGGACTCCCAGGGAGCAAGGGAGCCCAGCTGGCTAGCAGCTTTCCATCTGAGTGGCACAAAGAGGGATGGAGGGGAGTGGGATGTTGCTGGTGATGTGGAACTGTAACCCCTGAGGGACAAATGTGGCGCATGCAGCCCACAGGGAGATGTGAAGAAGCAAATCTGTGATCCCAGGGTCAGCTGCTCCCCCAGCTCTCTCAGGACTCCTGTCTTTCCACAAGCAAACATTTCACTGCCTCCCACCCACTAAGCCTCAGTGGGCACTCACCCCTTCCCACTACAAGTATCTTCAGCTGTCATTTGTTCCTGGTTCCCCACCCCACCAAAAATACACTCCAAAAGGCTCAACTGCTCTTTTCACCTTTCTTTACTACTGTCACTCCTTTTCCACTCCTCCTCATCACGCAAAACCAGAAGTAAATAAATGAACCCCGACTTAATTCTACACACACGTGTGAGCAACACAGAGGAGCCATGAACTTAATCAGCAAAAAGCACTAATTCCAGCAGTCTTTCCCAGGGCCCTTCATAGCATGTGATGTTGGAACAGCCACTGTCAAACAATGCTCCAGAATGGGGCTGTTTCTCCATCTGTCCCTCCCTCCATCCTCCTCTAAACCCTGGCCACCCTCCTACCATGGCTCTCCCTGGCATCCCAGGGCTCCCTCTGCGCTCTCAGCTGCCCAAGATGCTGGGGATGGAAGGGGCACCTCTTGCCAGTTGGCAGCTGGAGAGAGTGGTGGGGGCTGAACTGTTGCCATTGGAGATGGCAGCAGATGCTTCCTATTGGAGGCTGCACTGGCTAATTAGGGGCTTTGTGGCTTGAGACAGAATCCCAATTATTTCCAATTAGGAGACTGTAGTGACAGCTGCTCTGAACGGGGCCTTCTCTCACAGCTGAGAACCTGCTCCACATTCAGCTGGGGTTAGATACCTGTGTTTCCAGCACGGAGAGCTCAGCCTGGGCTTTATTATAAGATCTTTTGCTTCCACCTCTCATTAAGCCATTCCTCTCTCCCACACAATACTACTTCTCATGAGGAATTTGGCAGTGGAAATGTCCTTATCTGTCCCTCACCAAAATCCCTCGATTTTCTCCTTTCTATAAGCAGAATTTAATTTTCCTGTTGTGCTGTCCAGCTCCTCCTCTTCCCAGTTCCCCCATTACTTCTGCCTGCCCTGTAATGTATGGGCCTTGTCAGGCAGTTTTGGCCTGACCCAGGCAGCCAAAATCAGAAGAAAACTTGGTTTTATTTTGCCTGGGGAGAATTCATCACAGAAAATGTCTCATTTAGGGAAATTAAGGATGATGGAAGGGGAGAGCTGGAAATTTATTCTGGTTTGGTGTTAAAATTATATCTATCTACTGCTGTGTTAGAGGCTGATATTTTCTTTCCTCTTTTCTTTCACTCTTGCCCAACCATATCACACAGTCCAGAGGCAGAATTCAGGAGAAAGGGGCATTGGGCTCCTTGCTAGCTGGAAAATTCTGCCTGTGGTAGAGAGTGAAAAGGATAAGGAGCTGTTGAACAAGAGGACATGTCTCTCTCCATTCTGTGCCATAACTACTCGTCAGAGGCAAATCTAATCCTGAAAATACAAACTAGACAAATGCTTTGGAAGAAGGAAGGGGAACATGCGGGTGCTGGCTTTAGTTATGATTTGGTTAAATCCCTGTTTGTGTGGAGACTGAGCCTCTTGAATCACAGCAGGGTTAAGCAAACCCAGAGTGAACCTTCAAGAGTGCGGAGTCCTGGAGAGCCTCCTCCAGAACTGCTGTTTGCCCTCCCCAAGCACAGGGACAGGGGTTTTCCTGGTCTGCCTTTTCTATCTCCCTGTCCCAGATGCAGTGAAAAGGTTGTGGTTTCCTCCGGGAGAATTTCCAGGTGTTTTCTCTTACAGGGGAAGGCATCACTTGACTACCCCACACCCATCCCAGGTTTGCACCATGGACATCCAGGAGCTGTAGAGCAGACTGGGGGGAGTTGTAGGGCAGGTTTGAAATCAGAATTCCTTTCTCTGCTATAGAAACCCCACATCTGGAGGGAACCCAGGATCTCTGTCAAGAAGCTCTTGGCCTGGGGGGACACCACCCATATTGAGGGGGTGACACCAAGGGGAGGCCAGGTCCTAACTTGACACAGGTGATGCAAACAGCAGTGCTGGGCTGGGAACAAACCCCTGCTGGTGTCAAATCCACTGGTACCCACAAGAATTTTGATAGCAGATTTTGGCAACATGGTGTTTGTCTTGATCCCTGCATGTCTGTGCTCTTAATAGTGCTTTTCATTTTCCCTGGGATCCAAGAGGGAAGATTTTAGTCCAGGAGATTTTTCAGTGGTATTGGGACGAGTGTTGTCATTAATTCATGTGGACCTCTTAGGTGCTACAAAAGATAATCTGCCTTGTAAATACAGATAAATAGATCAGATTAGACCTTGACAGTGGTTCATGCAAAAGGCATTTTTATGTGCAAAAAATAATAACATTGTAGAGAAAGAGCTGTTGTTTGAAACCTTGGGCTAGAGCTTCCATAATTGATATTGTTGGAGGAAAGATGAAGCTAATGGAGAAGAGCTGCCGTGATTGCCCTTTTGTCATTGACTAATTCTTCCAGCAACCAAAGTGACATTACCCAGCTCCCATTTAGACCTCCAAGCAAGTGGTCACATTTTTCAAGAGAGCACAGCTCAATGAGCACTGAATCCTTTCACAGCTCTATGTGCCAGTGCAGTAATAGCAGGGATGAGGGAAGGGAAGTGATTTTGGAAATCAGCCCTCTCCTTCACATCCTGACTACTTAGAAGCCTCAACTGTGGTGTGGCTCGGAGAGAGACATTAAAAATGTCACTGCCCAAGAATCTGGACTCATCTGTCCCTGATGTAAATCTCATCCTCAGCACAGATAAGTGCAAGATTAGCTACATCAGGCAGTGCAAGGAGAAGATTTTGGGTCCCTGTGATTATCAGCTCAACAAGGGTTGGCTACAAACTTGAGTTTAACCCACTCAGGCCCAAGCTCCCAGCACATGGGAGGTTCCTCCAGTGATGTAGGTTCACACCTTTCTAAGGACAAATGAAGGCAGACCCTGGACTTCAATTTATCCGTGCAAAACTTAAAAAAAAAAGAAAGGCAGAAATAAACACCTGAGTGATCTTGGGAATCCTGAAACAAACAGCAGTTTTGTTCCTCCAACAAGTTACAATGAAGTACCAGCACTGCACCCTCAGCTCCGTTGCATTAAGTACAAAACAGAAGTGCTTAAAAGCCAGGGGATAAATAATTAACAGCATCATGCATCTTTTATTCCTACATAAGGGTGAAAATACTGACCCATCCGAAGGCAACGTCAAAGTTCTTCTTGACTTTAGATGAACTTGGGTTTTACCTAAATTATTTTGTCAAACACAGTGAAACGTACTGTAAGGTTCCTCCACAATCTTGATTCTGAGCCAAGAGAGACCATTTTCTATCATCACTTCTACAATTTAAACAGAAAACAAACCCTTTTTAAAAAATGTGAAACACACCCACAAAATGAATGTTGATTTGAAGACAAACAATGTTATGGAAATCCTTTTTTTTTTTAGTATAAAATGGGCACATATTCACCTATTGCAAATTCAGTATCATTTAACAGTGATGGTACTTAGAAATACTTCAAGTAACTAACAGTATTTGCCACCTAAGAATATTCGTTAAAAGAAAATGTTTGTACACCAAATTCAATGAAATAAAAATGCCATATAAAATAGGAGAAAAAAAAGAAAACAATTCAGTGGTTAAGCATGAGATTGTTTTGTCAAAATAAAAAGTGCACTTCTTTGTACTAGGCTTAAAAACATTTATTTATTAGGTGGGCAGTATAGGGTTTCAGGAGTCCTTAATCATTCATTTCCCTGTTTTTAAGTGTGAGGGCTTTGCAAATGATGTGATAAGTAAGTACATTGTTGTCACTTAGCAACCTTAACTTGTCTCTGAAATGAGTTGTTTGTTTCTGTAACAAATGAGACACTCGGATACCATGGAGATGAGCAGAGACCTTGTCTGCTTTGCCAGAGCCCATCCTGGGAAATGGGATATTGCTTGGAGGGATGAGGTCATCACACAGAGGAGCAGCTCTTCATTCCTCTTCACAGCACAGAAACATGGGCACTGGCTGTGTTGTGCTGCTCTGAGGACAAAACTCATTCTCCTTTCTGGCAGAAAACCTGGAATTTTGGGCTTAGCCGTGGTGAACTCTCCAGTGTCCAGGACACGGTGGGTTTGCAGCCCGCTCTCAAATGCTTTTGTTGTTATCATCAGCCTTCAATGAGAAACTTTACTCTTTACACTCAGCTCCACACTTGGAAAACACCATCTTTTCATCTCCAGGCAGCCCTGCTAGAACCACACCGGGCCTGTTCTTGGCCCCTAATTGCTCTTTTATTGCTCCTCTTCTGCTGTAACACGGCTCTAAGGCCAGTTTAAGCAGCTGGAGGAAGACTTGAGGGCTGTGTCTAGGGGAAAAAGGAGAAAAGACAAATAGCATGGCTGAGATAGAACTCCCTCCCTCAAATCTGAGCTTCCAGTATTTGTGAGTAAATGAAAGCACAAGGGTTAATAACAAATGTCAAAACAGATTTTAGACAACTCTGTTCTCTTATAAAACTGTATTTAATTTTACAAGACTCCAGTAAATCCCTGGACACTGCTGATCTGCTAGAGCTCACCTGATTTTTCCAAATCTTCTCCTCCCTCATTCCTTTCCTGTATTTCCTGACTTTCACACGATTTACTTGTATGGCTGTTACAGCTTCTTGAATTTAAACTAATCTTTTAAAGAAGGATGAATCACGCAAACTTTCTTTTGGTTTTAGAAATCACATCCATATTCATAATCCACTAATCATGTTTGATAAATCAGAATTCATCGTGAAACACACTAACCCTTCATGTTGCTTCACTTTTTAATCTCACAGGGAAAGCAATCATCACTGCCAGGGGGCTGGGCTGGGCTGTCTTGGGTGTCTGCTTGAGTCAGCTCCCTTGTTTGTACAATGCAGCTTGTGCTCCTGGATCTAAGCTATCATCTAAAAACGTAATTAAGTCTTCAGCACTTCAGTAGCAAGAGGAATCTTCACAGTGTGAATCAAACACCATCTTCTCAGTGATGCTGGCTTGAGCCTGCAGCTCAGCTGCGAGAGCAGCTCAGAGCTTTCTTCTCATTCCAGTGGTGTAACCATACTGAAACCTCAAGATGCTTTGCTTCCACATTAGCCATGGGAAGAATTGCACCTGCAGTCAAAGAATAAACAGAGAGATGTTTGTAGGGATCAGCAGGGTCTGATATTATGCAGTGGATGGTTTAACCAGGTGCGCTGTGTGGGTAAGAGCAAGGAGATAGCATTTCTGCCCCTCATGTCATTTGGACAGGAATGTGCATGTTCGTGTGTTTTCTCTTTGCAGTACGGGATTTTTTGGCAACACCTAGATAAGTGCAAGATTAGCTACATCACCTTGTTTTTCCACCCCTCTCAGTCCATTAATCCTGATCTTTTCTTTAGAGGAGGATTCTTCACATGACTCCAGTTCCTCTGATCTATTCAGTCTGCTTCTCCTGCTGCCAGCTCCAAGATGATTCCTTATTCCCCACAGGCTGAGGCAGGAGACAAGCAGCCCACAGTGAGGGAAGGACAGTAACAAAGGGAAGTACTCTGGACCACGAACCTCCTCCTCAGGATGATGTCAAGGTTCTGGCTCTGCTCCAGACACTGGAGCTGCTCTGCTTTCCTACAGTCCCAAGTTTTGGGCTCCCTTGCTTTCCCAAAGAAATATAGCTGTTATTTGCTAAAGCAGATTCTAAGCCTGCCACACTTAATAATTCAGTGGTGAACTTTCGAGCTGCGATCAGGTTGAAAAATAACTTGCTTTAGTAAGTACAAAATCTCCATTTCTGCTGCCTGTGCTTCTCCTTCCCTCCTCCTCTCGCCCATGGCCCTGGCAGCCCCTGCAATCCAAACACTCCCTGTCACTATACTTTGGAGTAAAAAGGAAAGGCAGGAGGGGGAGAAGAAATTCATTTCCTCTCTGTAGGATGTTTATTGTTTTTCCTGCTCTCAGCCATCCAAGGTCTCCATCGTTTTACGTGATATTTTATAATGGGAACAGTTCTTGTGGGTACCAATGAGTTCAGCTGCAGAGAACATGGAGCCTGGAGATTTAAATTTATACCTCCCTGCCATGGCTGTAATTGGGACTCCCGGGAGAGGAAACCTTGACAAGTGACAAAATAACCCCTGCCAGACCCCTCTCAAGACCTGTGGCAGCAGGAACCCCAAGAGGACTCCCATGATCAAATTACCCTCAAACAAATGCTCCAGCCTGCAGTAACTAAGGATGTCACTGCTGAAGGTCAACAAGGTGTGTGTGTAACTTGATTATTGGGTTTAGTTCCCATTGCCTGCTCCCAATCAAAGACCAGGAGCTGCAACATTGGCAAAACAGAACCAGAAGAAGCTGCAAAACTAATTAAAACTCGTTACTTCCAGTTGTCTAGGAATACATTTATTTAGGCCTTCCCTACCTCTCTAGCAATGCAGGTATAATTACAACAGCGCTGTTTCCCTGAATAAAAATGAATAAAATAAAGTACACACATTTTCTCTCCTGTGAACTGAAATGTGGCAATGTCTGTGATATTCATTTGGGGAGCTGATAAAAACATTTTGAAGATGTCAATATCTCATTGGAAAAGAGGAGGTTAAGAAAGACTGATAGGCAGATAGATATGGATATGCAGATATATCCATAGATATAGATGTATAAAAATGATTTACAGTTTGCTTCTTTTCTCCCACCCTTTTGCAGTAAGCTTTTTAGGGAAACTACATATTGTATAAATAGATGTGATTTCCATAGAGGAGGAGAAATAATTAATACTGATGTGTCAGCTGCCAGGGAATGTATTTCAGGTGCTGCACTGCTTTAACTGTTGGTTTAAAGAGGAAGAGTCCCCATAATTGAGCCACAAACTGCGCTGGTGTAAAAATTCTATATTGACCTTGTTCAAAACACAAATAGCTCCTTCTTATAAAAATAGTAAGACAAAAATTCCAGATGTAATGCAAAAATCATGGGATGAAATTCTCAGACTGCATTATGTAGGAAGTTCAAACTTGAAGAAAAAATGAGTTCATAATTAGTGAATAAATTATTATTATTATTATTAGATCTTAATTTATTCTGGATTTCCTTGCAGAATCTGCTGGGTCTGAAACGTAAACTTACTTGGTTAGCACAGAGCTTTCTTGTAAGCCCAAGGCCTGGATGAATCTGTAAGTTCCACAAAAGCTTGATGGGACTCAGGAACTTCAGGAAGATTTTCTTAGGAAAAGTCAGTCATGGTGTCAAGGGAGTGCTTTGTTCCTTGCCCACTGTTTGTCTCTCAGTCGTTAACTGGGGCTCCAGTTCCTGGAAGAGCCCTGTTGACAGCCCATCGCTGGGGTTTTGTTGCAGTAGACACTGTGTCCTGGCCCTGGCTGTCCCTGTCGTGTTCCAGTTGTGCTCCTATTGGTGAGCTGGACTCTTCCCCACTTCAGAGGAGCAGCTCATGCCACAGGATGGCATTCCCAGGCATTCCCTGGCATTCCCAGGAACTGCAAATGTGCCATTCAGGACTCACCTCCCTGCAGCTGCTTCTGCAAAGGACAAAGCCCAGGGATTTTTTCCTGGATGACATCCCAGGGGATGGGAGGAAGACCTCCAGCCCTCATCCAGTGTCTCCCAGTGCAAGGAGATGCCCAAAGAGCCTTCTCAGGGTCCTGAGCTGTCCAAACTACCCCAGCAGGTGTAGCCATCCTCTAATGCCATACACAGCCTGCCCAGCTCATCAGCTCACATCCTTCCTAACATGCCCGAGTTTTCCCAATATCCCAGTTGCTCAGGCTCCAGGCCATTCTGTGCTGGTGGCAAAAATTACAATCACAGAATTGGACTTTTGTATGTTACCCTCAGCTCAATCACCAGCAGATTATTTAATTGCATGGGAAAATGTTCTCTTTAATCTTTTAGAATTACTCATCTCTTCCTCAGTCATCTCTCTATATTTTTGGTTAGAGAGACTGAAAAATCTTAATATATCAGTGACATTTATAGCACATGTTAATATTATAAAACGTCAGAGCTCTATTTGCAGAAATGAATACTGATGTGAGAGGAGTGTTTTATTATGTCAATGACTTTTATTATAAATATGATAAAACTGTGTCATCTTTTTTTTACAAAATAAAAAATAAAACCACCTAATAATTTATCCCAAGGTTACCACTGTGCTCCCTGGTTAATTTATTCAAAGCAGTGCTAAAAAAAATATACCCTGCCATGTATTCTCACGTTGTGTGGTCATTTGATGGATGTTATCATTGACCCAAAGGTTTGTTTAGGATTAGAGCATGACAATGCACACAGGAACAGGGCTCACACAGCGGCTTCCTGGGGACACAAAGCCAGGAGGTGAAGCCTGCTTTTAAGGGGATAATTAATCATTACCAGAGAGTGAAAGGTGGTTGGATGTCATGGAATCTCCACTGCTCTCTCCAGGACTGCTGAAATTGCCAGCCTCAATCCCGCCTGCCCTGTCTGCAGATGAGGCTCTTGAGAGGGCTTCTTGCTCGAGGCTCCCCTGGCCCTCAGGTTCATTCTCAGAGATCTAGGAGCTCTGAATGGTATCTTAAATGAGGCTATTTTATGGGCTATGATCCCATCTTACTAATTAATCTTTACTACTACAGCTAGTATTTACTGAGATGAGTGAGCTGAACTGGTCACAATTGGTAGTAGCACTTCCAATTTCCCAAAAAGGGGCAAATTCACAAAAAATTAAGAGTTCATTATAAGGATAATGATACTTTATGTAAAAGATTAGTAAATAGGGAGAATTTCTATAAATTTCTGCTGTCTCTGTTTAAATTCCCTTACTTATCTTTGAAAATTGCAGGTCTATAAGAATCATCTCTAAAAGCAATAAAATATTAATGTATTTCCCAAGCATGGGAAAGCTTGATTTGATTCATACGAAGTAGCATGACTCCAAGGGCTGGGATTTTTCAGAATAACAAGGAATGTCATGGAAGTCCCTCCAAAGTTAGAGGCAGCCACAATAATGAAGGGGCACATCCTTGGTCTCTGAGGTGACACACAGCACAGTGAGGGATCTGTTCCCTGGGGAGAAGCACAGGGAGGATGGAGATTGCAGCATTGAGATGCTGTTGGTTAGTGGTTTGCAAGAATTCAAGATTTATATTTCTTTTAATTTAAACTTCCCCCCCCCCCTTCTGTCCCCGTGCAAAGGGAAACCCAAGATTCCAGTCCTTGTAAGAAAGACATCTGTTTTGGTTGGTGACTGGGAAGAGGTCAGGAAGAGGCTCTTGAAGATGACTGTCATGCAGTGGTAGATAATTAATCCAGAGGGAAATTTAATTAGTGGATGTTTTTAATGGCAGGCATCTCAAATGTCTGGTTTTTCAGACCTCTCTGGCACTGAGACCTGGCAGAGTTGCTGCTGAGGAGGAGGTGGGCAGAGGGGTCTGTGGTGGGCAGTGAATGAAAAGCTGAGGGGCCAAAGTGACAGCCTCTTTAGATGGCCGCAAACTGAACAGCAGCACTGGGCAGGGAAGCTCCTTCAGCTGCTCTTTGAATGAAAAATATCCACAAACTGCCTCTGCTCAGCTTAGTAACAGGATGCTTTGTGGGAAGAGAAATTCCTGCTGGTGTCCAGCCCAGAGAGGTCCCAAAGAGGCAGGTGTGGAGTGGCCATCCCTTGGGACACTGTCAGTGGGACAGGGTGGGCTGTGTCCTGGCTGTACAGGACCCTCCTGCCCTCACAGCAGGAGAGTTCTTGAAATGCTGCCTGGCTCGTTAGGCTGTCTCCTGTTAATGATGTTTATGGAGGCTCCCTGAGGACTCCAGCCTGAAGTAGCACAGCCAGAGAGGGCTTCTCCCTCCCATAAGTGACTGGAGACAGAACAGCAGCTCTAAAAGAAAATGCTGCATCTTCTCTTCTAAATGTTCCACTGGGCTCTTGAGAAGGTTCTCAGACATCTGCAAGGCTCTGAAGGATGTAGTGATGAGCCCACTCATTCACAGCACCACCCAGCTGCTCCCAGCAGCAAGAGAATGCAAAGTTTCTTGTGGTTGCAAAGCAGGACATGGTAACCAGCTCATTTCATTGTTTGATTTCTTTCATAAGGAGGGAGAGGGGATATGAGCCTTCCTTCCCTGGATTGCAAATGGCTATGGGTAAACTAAAAGTAAGGAAGTCATGATAAGTTATTTACCACTGGGTGAAATGCTCTGATGAAGCAGCATAAATCGTGGTTTATTTGGAATGTTTTCAAATTAAACCTTTGGAAAAGCCTAATGTCCTTCCATTTCTACGGCTCTCAAACAAGCCACTCCCAGTATGACACTGATGTGAATTGCTCTCACTGCAGACTTTCATAAGGGTCTTTTATTGGCATTTAAAGTGGGGTCTATAGAAACACCCTTCTGTACAGCAGCCCTTTGCACTCAGGAGTTTAAAGATGTACAGGAAATAAGGCTGGAAACAAGGTCTCCTGAGGCATATGTTGACTTTTAAGTCCCCAAGCCCACTGTCACTTGGGCTGCTGAGATCTGTTTACAAACCTGGCTACAGATGTGCTGCTGTTCTTGAATGCCAGCTAAAACTAGTATCGATGCAGTTCAGTGGGAGAAAGGGAGAGAATCTATAAATATTTTTTTATAGATCTGTATCTATCAGTACATCTATATATCTGTATATACCTGCCCAGATATCTAACTGTGTTTCCCTGCAATCCTCGTCTGGACTCTTGCCTGACTCCTGCCCTTTGGCAGTGGTGAAGTGCTCACCCTCCTTCCCCAGCTGGTCCTGGTGCTCAGTGGGGAATTCCAGTCATGTCCTCACTGGGGCTGGGGTTTGTTTATATTTCCCTTCCAAGTGAGGTTTTATACCTCCCATTTCCCCTAATCTTATGCTTCAGGAGCTGGCCACTGGGAGAGAGATCATGTGAGGGAAGAAATTCCCTTATGTATGTTCTGGGATTTCAAAACAGCACTGGAGAGCAGAGCTGAACCTGAGGTCACCCAGGAGATGCCTTTAGTGAGCTCCAGAGACAAAAGTGTGGCGTGATGGTGCATGTAATATCAGCAAACCAGTGGACCCTGAAGCAGAAGAGTCTTCAAGCTGGTGTTACTCTGGAATATAGAAAAGACTGAGTCTGAATGGCTAAAAGGGGAGGAGCTGTGACGGGCAGCTCATGGAGGGAGGAGCACGGGCTGAAGGTGAAGGGCAGCCTCCATGAGATGACAACAGAGAAGAAACCATAAAATGACAGAAAATAGAAATATGAGATGAAACAAACAGAGGGAATCTCTGAAAGGCCTTAATGCAAAGGCAAAACTGCCAAATCTATGATGTTGCTGATAAACATGAACAGGGCACGGAAAGGAGTGGGGCATCTTAGGAACTGAGAGAAGGACTGGAACTGAGGATTTTGAAGGAAGAAAATCTGCACAGAGATGGTTGTGAAAACCAGAAGCATTGGCCTGAGGCAGAGAAGAAGGATAAAGGATGTAGAACCAAAGCACAGAGATGCAAGATTGATTTATGGAGAGAGGAGAGCCTGGGAGAGGAGGACAGCCAAGGGGAAACACTGGCAAGAAGAATTCATTTGAGGAGAAGTAATGCCATGGTCAGGGACAGCCTGCCAGATCTTGGTACTTTCTTCATTTTAGTTTGTCACTTTGCTGTAATTTCACCTCCATCTATTCCTTCCATAACCACCTTACTGAGCTCCTTAAGGATGANGGGGGGGGAGAGAAAAAAATACCAATAACCACTTATTTCTTTTCTAAACTGAAAGGGCAAGATGTGTTTTTTATTTGGGCTTGAAAATACCTTTCAGAGTTCTGCTGGCATTTAATTTGTTTACTCCTTCTCTGGACTCTCACTTGCCCCTCTCTGCTCCTGTTGTTCACAGTTTCTCCTAAGTGGAAGCAAAGCCAATAATGGCCAGGTTGGAGGTGAACTTTTAAACCCACAATTTTTGAGCAGCTTCAGAAGGAAAATAATGGAAGCTGCTCGGGCATAATTTAGGAAATGGCTGGAGATGGATGTGCGTTTGGACCTGAAACAAGAACAGGAAGACCATGAACTTTGGTATAGCGGGAGGATTTTCTGCTACTTCGAAGAAGCCAGGGGTGCTGTCTCAGGGATAAAAAAGGATGTTAACAACATCCCCAGATGTGGGAATGGAGCCTAGGTGAAAGTGGCCTTCCCCTTTCTGGAGATGTGACCAGCGCACTGTGGTGGCAGTATGTGGCAATTAATGACGACAGCTTTATGAGCACGTATGTAATGAGTGAGGCTGAGCTCCTGGATGGCTCCAAATGAGAGTTTTAAATGCCATTAAATAAGCTGTGCAGTATTTTGTGTTTCACAAGAAAAGCAGTGAGAAGGTCTGTGCCAATTTCCAATGTCTGGATGTGCATGTGGACATGGATGTGTGTGCTCTGAAGCTGGAAGGGCTGCAGTGCTCTCAAGCTCTCCCTGCTTTCTCAGGGAGAGGAAATTCCAGGTCTGATCTGAAGTGAAAAGGAGCTGGAAACACAATGTCCTTTCAAAAGAGGAGCATCATTCCTGCTAGTCTTGTCCATAGAGATGGGGATCTGACAGAAAACTCTGCCTTACCTGTGCCTTGCAGTAGGAATCCCTGCAGAGCAGCCAGAGCAGCAGCATCTCTTTCACTTTGGGCTCACTCAGCCTTTTCCTGGGGCTCCAGGGGACTTGTTCCTATTAATGTAATTGGCAAACACATTGTTCAAGTATTAGCAGTGGCAGCAAAGCCATTGTGTGGGACAAGTCAAGGCAAGCAGTGCCTTCACTTGCAACACTCAGACCTGGGCACTGTTGCCAGGCCTGTCAGGTGCTGAATGTGATCCAGAAACGCTGTCCAGCTCAGAAGCTGCCTGAGCTGCTCCAATCTTAGCCATTATTATTTTAACTGGGGATAAAACTGCATTTAAAGGCCACTTTCTGCAACTGAAAACGAGTGAGACAGCATTTGGCACGACGTTCATCTGCCGCAGGTGTAGGGAGTGAGTGAGGCAGAGCTGTGTGGGAGCAGGACTGAAGGGAGTTGGGCTGAAGGAGCCTTCCCAAGTCCACATGTTTACTGCATCCAACTCTCCCCTGACTCCAGCATGTCATCCCAGAAGAGGTGAAGCAGAAGAGTTGCATAAAGCTGGGGAAAGGTTTGAATCAGGAGCTTCCCCAACACAGGAAATTGTCTCGATGGCTTTGCTGCTGCACCATGGTTATGCAAGGCACAAGTAAGGAGGGTTTGCAGGTACTTTGTTGAATAGGGCTTCATGGGAAGTGTTTATAGCAGTGAGCCAAATCCCACAACACCACTGAAATCAATAGCATTTTATGACAGGTATGAACAGGGTCAATATTTTTATGATGATGCCTTCACTGATATATTTTTTGCCCTAAAAAAAAAGGAATTAAAGTGATCATAAAACTCAGGTTATGCTTAAGCATCCAGACATGTGAATAATGCAGTTCCTATATGACAATAAAAAGGATGGAAGGAAGATCTTTTAAATTCTTTATTGATTAATTTAATGTAGCAGCTAATACCAAGTTGATGACACAGTGAAGGGACTGAAGTTTCCAGGTCGACATCTGTGATTTGGGCCAGTCCAAGGCTTGAGGGTGATAATTTGGGTCATTAACAATTCTGCTGAGGCTGTGAAAAGAAGTGCCAATAAGATCATCCATGGCAAGGGGGTTGGAATTAGATGATCTTTAAGGTCCCTTCAAGCCCAAACTGTTCTGTGATCACAGAGATCTTCCGGTTGCTTTCATGTAAAGCAGAGTTCCAGTGAGAGGAAACTGGAGAGAGTATCAATAACACTGAGATTAATAGAAATGTACTTCCATATCACTGCCCTGTACACAGCAATCCCAGACATCTCCTCCTTCATCCCATTGCCCAATGGTCCCAGCTTGCTTTGATCTTTCACATAAATCCCCAGTTCTTAGTGATGTATATTAAGGAATATTTTTTTCTCTTTTTGGGCAGGAAAGCATGCACTGCTTTTTTTTTTTTCTGTATATGCAGGTGGAAAAAAAACAAACCCACATCTCCCCACCACCATGATCCCAGCATATCCTAAAGATTTTAAATAGACAAGACACATAAATGAGAATTCGAAACACACCTGTAAAAACCTAATGCATTTTTTAGCCATTCTCATGCTATTTGAACACGGAAAGCTGGGCACACTCTGGCTACAGCTGACATCTCTCCTGCTATAACTCTACTGGAGCTGAGATGAGCTACATCAGCAGACAATTTGGCCCATAATTTTTCTCGTGACCAGCAATTTAAAACATAATCTTAGATGATCTTGGGTGTTTGACCTCCAAAGGCAGAGGGTGCTCCCTCTGCTCCCTCCCTGTGGGCTGCTTGGAGTCTTGGCAGTAGAGCCCCCAGAGATGGATTGTCCCTCCTCTTTGTCAAACCACCCAGACCACACTTCCCAAACAACTGACACTGAGAGAAAATCCACCCAAAGTTGTCTCTGCTTCAGGTGTGCCACGTGCTCCCTCTTCTGTGGGTAAACTGACCTATGGAGGGGACACCTGCACATAAAAATATCAATAAAAACAATATAGATTTCAACCCCAACCCCCCCATATCCTGCTCACTGAAATAATTTTCTCCTTAAACTCAACCTTATGCTTTAGGTGGAAGCCTGTCTTTAAATGAGAAGGAAGCAAAAGCTGTGGTTTCAGCAGTCCTTCTATTAGAATTGAAAACCCTGGAGCTTCTGGTACATTGTTGTGTTCATTTAAAGTTTGTTAAAATTAATGGGGAAAAATAAGAAAACAAAAATTGTTACAGGAAGATTTTTATTTCAGTATGTATAAACTCAAAGAGATTGATGAACTGATTTTATTTTTTTTTTCTACACAAACATTCTGTTGATGAAGTATTTTGTTGTTTATTTACCTTTTCAAATACCTAAGGACAGCTTCACAGCAGGGTTTATATTACTCCCTAGGAAGCAGAAAGCTTGTCAGTCTAGGGAAATATTTTTATTTTACTTTTATACCAGACCACAGACCTGATCCACATGCAGAATTTTTCCCACTAAGGTATTTCAATGTATCCATAAGACTGATAGCAGAAAAAGTTGAACAGAAATGCAATTTTGCTGCAAAATAGTTAAAGGATAGTTTGAAAATGAAAAAAAAAAATTATTTTAAGCTAAAACCCTCCAGGTATGTCATTTTGCCTCACGATAATGATATTTTGGGGCACATTATTCTCTCCCATGGTCTTCAGAGTAGGGCTTGTACCTGCCTACTTCAAAGAAAATGTTGAAGCAATTTCTGCGATGCTGGTGTTTTTCAGCTGATTTTTAAAAAATTTTTGATAGAAACCAACTACCACTTTGCAGATATTTTGATGGAAAATCCCTAGCAATTTCCCACAATTCAATGAACTCAATTAGAGTCCTTGCACGGTCTAAATTCCATGAAAACCAGCATCTGCAATCTGTATCCAGGGGAAATATGCACACATTTTTATTGGGTTTATTACATCTGGATGTTCCTTGGTCATGGCCCCTCTGATTTGTGCCATTCCCACAGATGATTGAGCTTTATTACGATTTTGGGTGCTCCTCCTATGGGTGCCCTGTTGCATCCTGCAGACAATGAACTGGAGAGGTGCAGAGAAACAGGAGAAGAGGAAGGATGGATTTTGAGGAGCATCATTTCAGGTCCATGTCAGAATCCTGTGACCACTCAGCCCTAAAAAGGCTTTTGTCTCCCATTTGCCCATCCCTGGGCCACTGTTGTGAGCATCCATGTTAATTCCTAGCAGGTTGCCACTCCTTTTTCCAGCCTGTATTTGCTGATATTCCTGTGGCAAACACGGAAACAGGAAATCAGGTACAGCTGCAGATCCTGGAAAATCTGGGCTGTTTCCAATAGGCTCCTTTTATTATCTCCACCACCTTATTTTTTGGCACCAAAAGCCAACTAACCGTGAAATAGCTACTTCAGCCACAGGAAACTGAACACATCTCACTCTCTATTTCCCTCCCTCCATGGTTCTATTTCATGTTGAGTTTTGATGTGCCTTTGGGATATGGGCCCTTGGATGATCCAAAGTTTATAAAATAGCAATGAGGTCCTCAAAGTAGTAGTAGGATAATGTTTGGTGAGGAAAACCAAGCAGGAGACAATATAAAGGAAAGTGGGGAAAAAAGAGGAAATAGGATAAGAGGGACAGGGAAAAAAATAAAGTAATGCAAAAATGAAAATGGGGAAAAGGCTAAAAGGACAAAGTGAAGATGGAGGAGACACGATGGAGAAGATGAATAGGTGGGCTGAAGGAAGGCAAAGGAAGGGGGAAGCTGAGTAAGGAGTGATAAAAGAACTCCAGAGTGATGGGTTTGCAGGTGCATCTCAGCAGGTTGCCTCTGATGGGCTCTCTCGGGGACACAGCGTGGCACCTGGGCTAATTTATAAAGGAAATGAAAAGGAAATGGACTCATTATAATGAACACCATTAATTCACCTCTCCAGACTCCACTGTTTGAACAGAGAACATCATACCTCTCAATTGTCATTTGTCTGTTCCATCCTTCTCTGTTGCCTGGTGGATAGGACTTGTGAGCACAGACGCCCCCGAAAGGCTGCACAGCCACTAATTAGCATATATATTGTTTGTCCTGGTACAAATTTATAGCAAACAGCAATATTTTACACTCCAGTAAAGTTAATAAATGAGGATTTAGGCTATAAAAATTTCATGTTCTTTTGTGCAAAGGTCAATTATAAATAGTTAAGCTCAGATTCGTCCAAAAGCTCTGGGCTTCAGCAGGGGAAGAATGGAATGTGTTTCGGTCACTCTGGTTGCAGCTGGACAAATGCCTCTTTCACAGTGCCTGAGACACCTCTCTGCAACAGCCCACTCAGCTGTAGAGTGATTTTGGCTCTGAAGTGATGGATGTCCCATTTTAGAGGAAGAAGATGCTCTGAAGTGTTGGAGGCACAGCAGGATATCACTGGGCCAGGAGAGGGGAGAATTTAATGGTCGGAGTTGTCTTCTTTGAAAAGGAGTTCTGGAGCTGGAAAAGCAGATGCATTCACTCATCAGCATCTCCAATGGTGTTACAAAAGACAAAAACACAGAAAGAAATTAAAGAATATGAAAACTTTTCCAGATTTTAGAGATAAAAGGAAATCTGGGTTTCAAGACATCTTTTATTTCATAGAATCATGGCAAAATTTTGATTGAAAGGGGTCTTAAAGTCCTATGGGCAGGGACACTTTCCACTGTCCCAGGTTCCTCCAAGCCCCATCCAGCCTGGCCTTGGACACTTCCAGGGATCCAGGGGGATCCACAGCTTCTCTGGGCACCCTGTGCCAGGGCCTCCCCACCCTCACACAGAAGAATTTCTTCCTAATATCGAATCTAAACCTCCTCCCTGTTACTTTAACACCATCCCTGCTTGTCCTGTCACTCTTCCATGTCCTATTTGCATTACAGGAACATGTAGTATCCACATTTTGCTCAACTCTATAAATAGAGGAAGGAGAGGTGGCCTTGTTTTAGAGGGCATCATCTGCATATGAGTGATGGAAGGAGATGTTGGAAGTTCTGCGCATTATTATTAATATTATTCCTTCATCACACAGTTGCAACAGTGAGACTGTATCCTATTGTATGAGGTCACACGTAAACATGTCAAGATAGACATCTCAAGGCTGGGGGTTTATAAGGTATGGGATCAATGATATATGGATTTATCTTCTTTCTAGTGCAGGAGGAGAGAAAAAATATTGATCTTTCCTGCAACAGCTTACTTGAGAATGTAGGCATTAAATCAGAATTTTTTTGAGGGATCCTAGGGAAGTTGGTCTGGGAGGAGATAATTCAATTGCGGGACATTGGAGATTACAGGATAGACCAGACTGTAGAGAGGATGCAGGAGTTAAGTTACCAAAAAGAGACTGTGAACAAGAGCATCTGAAGGCTTGACACCACAGGAGGTTGGGAATGGAGAGGGCTGGATCCCAGGTCATGGAGGAAGCAGTGTTAAACAAGCTGTCACCCACCATTTGTCACCAGCCTTAACCTGGTAACCAGGCAACTGAGAGATGTGTGAGAAGCTCCCTGCATCATCCAGAGCCAAGGGATGTGTTTGGAAGGGAAGAGAAAGGGCTCAGGAGCTCTGCAATTCATGGGATCAGCAGCCATCATCAGGGGCTGCCAGGCTGGCAACTCAGGGGACACATGCAGGCTTTGTTGTGTAGATCAGGGGGAAGCAGGAAAGCATGGAAATGTAATCAGCATAGATGGGGGCTGTATTGAAGAACCTAAGCTTCAGTTATTGCCACCACTATTCACCTTTGAGCCATTCCTGAGGTTGTTCCAAATGCAGTTTGTCACTTTGGTTTTATGTTTCTCTCTCCAGGGCTGTGCATCCCCTGTGTCCCCGTGGAGCTTCAGTCTCGCTATGGGTCATATCCAGGGACATGGATCATCCCTTCACTGCCCAGACACCAAGTCAGCCTCCACCAACTCCAGCAAAAGGAAGGACGGCCGGCCATGGGACTACAGAGAACTTCCCCACTGCAGCAGGGGAGGATGGAGGAATAAATTTATTTAAACAGGCCACTGAGATCATGGGAGCAGCACATCAGCAGCTGGGAGAAAGGAGTCCCCCTCAGTGGTGTAATTTCCTACGGAAAATTAGTTTGAAGCTCCTGTACAAGAAGAATTTTGGCAGGGAACAGAAAGCTGTGTGGAAGAGACAATGCAAGGGATTTGGAGAAGGGGTAGGAAGAAAGGGGAGCTACATCTTGCTGCTGGAAGAGCTGTTAACACTCTGTGTACATCCAGGGTGGAGAACTCAGCAGGCTTTCCCACTCTCCTGTTTTTCACTGGGTGAACTTAGAAGTTGTCCCTGGGAACAGAGGGTGTGCAGTTACCAGCTCGCTGCCAGGAGGAGCCCCAGACACCACAGATTCTGAAAGGGGCTTAACTATAAAGTTGACTGAAATTAAACTATTGCCATCATAATAACCCATGAGTTCATTTCCCTGCATTTCCACCTGATCCATTTTTTTTCTGCTTGACATTAAAGGAGCTGTGCAGCAGCAGAGAACAAAAACAGGATTGGAAAGGAGAATCCATCTCCCAGGGTCAGCAGAAGATGTTGGCTGCTACTGCCAGGGTGGCTCAGAAAGGTCAGCCCAAATGGGCAGAGCTGTGAGTTTTGCTGAAAAGCAAAAAGAGGCCAGGCCTGAGCTGGGCTGCTCAGGGGCTTTCAGAGATGCCCCAGAAAGGGGAGGGTTGCTGATGCCTGCACTCGGTCAGGAGGAGACAGAGCTCAGCAAGTAAGCCAATGCAGCTGTGGCTGTCATGTTGGATTTGCTTCATTTACAGCACCTGTTAATTACACAAGGTTTGTGTGGGGAACAGCTGGTGAGGTCCCTCCCTCTGTCCTGCTTCTGCATGAGCTGGCCTAGTTGTGTTCTCAGCGTGTCAGACCCAGGAGGTTCTTGTCCTTGTGTGTCCAGGCACCATTCTCATTATAGGTCTAGTTATGTAACTTCCCAGTTTTAAATTAACCTGTGAAACAATTTTGCAATATCTTTTCATCTCAGACCATAAAGGATGACAAAATAAGGGAGAGGTGCAAAGCATCTCTTCAGCTTGGATGTTTTCAGGACCCTTGTGTTTTTCAGCCAGTGAATTTCTGATCCTTCTGCTCCAAACCTTCATCCTCCGTATTGTCCTCCATATTATTCATCCTCCATATTTCAAAGGGCGAAGATTTTTACCCTTTACACTTTTAGAATTACTTGGGTCAGAATGGGAAAAGCTTCTGAAGTTTAAGATATAGAACTTTTGTAACTTCCTCAAATCCAAGGGAGATCATATTTGTTAGGCTGTGGTATATTTGTGACTGGAGAGCTCACTTTCAGAAGATGTTTACACAGATTATTTCAGATATAACTCCCTGGGTTTTTTTGATATTTATATACAGTTTGGTGAAGACTTCAAATACAGCCTGGGTCTCATTGTATAAGAGCAAAGGTGCACAAGGGAAAATGACAAATCTTGTGACAGCACCACCTTCACAAGTTAGGAGAGGTCCTGCCAACCAGTTCAAGCAAAGGGAGCAGAAATAGGACTGCAAAAGTCCAGGAAAAATGGATATGGTGATATCCTGCATTAAGAAGAGACTTGGATTAGGGTGATTCACTGATTGGGAAGGAAGCATCCACAGGATTGAGACAAAGCCACTTTCAGTGGTCCCCAATTTCGAATTATGTGTATTTAAACTTGCACTAATGGTGTGGGCCAAACCCCTGCCCTGGTATTGCAGAAATCATTTGTTTTCCAAAATACGGAGTGCTGGGCACTGTGCTGCACAAGGACGGGGTGAGAGGCAGCAGCCCTGCTTCCCCAAAGGCAGGAGATGTTAGAGGGCACACCCATCCCAGAGCACACCCACCTCTGCTGCTGCTATTTCCGCCTTGGAAGTGGGGCTGCAGAAGGACTTGAGGGAGCCCAAGGACTGTGGAAGGGGTGTCCTGTGATCCACATCACCTCCTGCAGCTCCAGCTGTGGTGGTATGGGTGGTTGATATACGCAGGTTAGTTGTCCACTCTCTCACCTGGATGTATTAACACCTCAGGAGTTCAAAATCTCGTATAGATTCAGAAATTTGGAAGCTCAGGCCGGTCTCATCAAAGCTTTCAATGTTATTTTCTCTGTGAGTCGGAGGTAGATTTCGAACACCCTCAGGAATTCACCTTTAATAAACACCTGTGGGGCGAGGGGGTGGAGAGCATCCAGACAGGCTCCTGTTATTATATTTTCCCCTTGTTAGTACTTCTCTCACTCAAATATCTCAGAGCCGTGGGGGGTTGCTGATGGTGATGGGGATCTTATTGCAATTAATTTCTCATCCAAATTAAAACCAGAGCATTGAGTTCACCTTGCTGTGCTGACTGAGTGTTTTTCATGGAGCAGAGTAAGGCCAGTGGTCCTTGGCAGTGACAAAGCTGGGAGGTGGAAACTCACTGTGTCACTATCCAAGAAGATAAAGAATCACTGAGCTATGGCAAATTAAAGCTTGCCCTAATTCCCCCACTGAAGTCCACAATCAAGCTTGGAAGCAACAAAAATGCCTTGAGACCACAGCGTGGCAAGGAAGTGACACAGCAAGTGCCATCTACATCGGGAGAAGGCTGCAACAGAACAAAATCCTGGTCACATGTCACATGTCACATGCCATGGGTACAGCTGTCCAGGTGCTGCAGCCAGGCTGGGCCCAGAGATGTTGGTCCAACCACTTTTCTCCTGGCAAAATCCATCCTGGGGGACCTGAGTCTGCTCCAGGTGCTGCCTCAGGCTCTGCTGTGCCCCTCTGCAGTGTGCCATAGGAAGGGTGTTAACAACATCCAGCTGTATGCCACAGCAGCAGGTCCCTTTTGGCCAGTGACAGTGGCTGCTTGAGGCAGTTTCCCCACTGGAATGAGATTTGGCATCTCCAGGGGATGTGGAGGGGAGTCAGGCTGAGATAGCCCTGATCTGAGTCATGGAGTGACTTGCAGAATTCCTTTGACTCAGTAGCTGAAGGGGTTTGGGTTGCTGTTCTCGGGCTTATTCCTGAATCTTCTGTCACCACCAGTATCAGAAACATAGCCTCAGCATCTCCAGCAGGAAGGAGTCAGTGGTGGGGCTACTCTGCATTGCTGCTCAGAAATCTAAATTACAAATGCTTCCCTTTGAAACCCCCTCTCACATGGCAGTAGAAGCATCGGCTCCAGGGTTTATTTTATGTTTTGCTACTTTATTCCTGCTCTTTCTTTCTTGTCTTCAAAAGGTGCTGCTCACAATGCAGAGGGAGGATCTATTTCTTAGTTTAAGAGGGGAAAATGTAAATGTGGAACAATACTTGACAAAATAAACCTATAAAGGGAAATCTTCAGCAGTTTTGCTTTTTGTCCTGAGTTATAATGTACACCCCCTGCTCTGATATCACTTTGTAATCTAAAATACCACCATGCAGTAATAAAATAATTTAATACAAATACATTATTACATCTTTGCCTGGCAAAGGTGTGATGGACACCTTGGGCAGGGTCACCTGCCAGGTAGAAGCAGCTGGTGGCCTTGTTGGCCCTAGTCCCCTGCTCGGAGTCTCTCTCCTCATTTCTCTCTGCTGCAGGGGCCATTTCCTTGGCCAAGAGCTATGAGCCTCCCAGCTGACAGAGAAATTCGAGGATAGGAAGCAATTTATTGTCAAATAAAGACAACCTCTGATATCAGTTTCATTTCTTGTTTTTATTGACCCATTTCACGCATCTGAAGTCAATTTTCAAAGCCTGTTAGGCGCAGGTGTGTTTTTCTCTCCTGGTTAAATGACCTCACTCTGCATGATTCCCAAAGAGCACAACTAGGCAGCATCACCTGAGTCTAGGCTCCAACTCCTGGTGTCAGCTGCTGCATCCCTTGTTCCTGGAGCCCGGGAGTGGGACAGTCTTGGAGCCAGGCAGAGAAACGCTGTGAGAGGCAAGCAGGAGGGGCAAGGACTGGAACCGGCTTAAGAATAAAGGGTGAAAGCAAGGGTACAGCAGGAGAATGGGATTTGCCATATCAGACCAGGACAGAAAAAAGTGAGACAGAGGAATAGGAGGATAAGATGGTGTTAACATAAAATTGTGCTGCGGGAGATAGAGTTGGAAGAAGAAATGTTTATGGGAAGGAGAAAAGAGAGAAGGCAAAAAAGAAGAAAATAAATGAAGAATTAGTCTGAGGAAGACAAAGGAATGAGAAACAGTTTGGCAGAAAGAGTTTGTACTTCTTCCTTCTGCAGCTGCTGGGTCCAGTTTGTGACTTAATATTTTGGGGCTGTGATTTAGAGGCTTTTAGTTTTCACCCCCCACTATCCCAGGTTCCTCCAAGCTCTGTCCAACCTGGCCTTTGACACTTCCAGGGATGGGGCAGCTGCAGCTTCTCCGAACAACCTGTGCCAGGGCCTCACCACCCCCACAGGGAAGAATTTCTTCTTTTAGCAGAATTAGGTCCATGGTTACACCCATTCCTGGGCCCTGAGAGCTGGAAGCCAGCCAGGGTTGATCAGAGACTCCAACCTTCTCCTGCTTCCTCACTTGAAATCACTACCTGGCACCTCAGGACCTGCTGAAATATGTTCTTCACACCTCCTCTGAGCTCCCCACCCTCAGAAGCCTCCTTGGATTTCCAATTTAACTCCTCCGGGGAGAATGTGCCTAAAAGGAAGAAGCATAAGCTTACTAAATGAATTTCTTAATCACTGTCATTTTAGTCCTAAAAAACCTAGCAAAAACAAAGGTATCACTTCTGCAGACAAACGGAAGTCCAGCTGTGAATTCTGCCTTCTTGATCACATCCCTCTGGAGAAATCTTTCTTGTTGAACTGATTTTTTTACATATACAAAGCATATATACATATATCCTTTTATATTTTCCACATTCAGCAAGGTGAAAATGCTGGTGAAAAACCATTTATTTCTATTCAGAGAGAAAAGCAATGTGTGTCCAAGCTTTGAAGCCTTCTTCACTAAACATAACCACAATGATCTCAGGAGGAGCTGAGCCCAGGCTGTCTTCATGGATCAGGCTTTAACCTGCTAAGACTGAGAGGACATTGATGCTCCTGATGGTGTTAAAGTTGTCCCATGTTCCAAGCTGGTCAAAATTATGGTGCACCCTATATGAAATATCATAGTTAAATGAATCTGAATGAATAAAGTGTGATTAATTCTGCATGTTAAATGGTCATAACACACTCAGGGTGCATGAGGAAGAAGGAACCCACCTTTCTCCTCACCTTGAAGCTCACAGCATTTAACCATGTCCAAGTTTGGCCAGGTGATCCTGTGCCCCCCTGGTGAGTGAACTGCCTGTGGTGAATCTGGGATTTTGGGCAAACTGGCACAGATATTGCCTCCTTGATATTAATTGTCCTGAGATAAATCTTGCTATGAGGAAATAGCTCTGCCTACAAAAAAAAAAAAAAGAAAGAAGTGATTTGTGAAGGAAAGGCTGCAATGAAATAGCAGAGAGCTCAATAGTGCAGTGAGTTACCTGCAAATAGAGGAGGAAATGTAGGAGCTGAAAGCTGAGCCCTACCTTTCATCCATGCACTGGGCTCCCCACACCAGGGGAATGTTCTCCCAGATTTGCGCAACAAAGGAATGCAAAGAAGCCCCACCATCCTCTGCTTCCTCCCCCAGCTGGATTAAAATTGTGCATTCAGAAAGTGAGCTGGGATGGATTCCATGTAATAAATTCTGTTTGAAAGCTGGAAGGTTTGCAGCCAGCAGAGGAGGGAAGCTATAGGACAGCCTTCAGCAGGAGGAGTGGGTGGCAGACAGCAGCCTGATGGGTTTTATGATGAAGCTTGATCAGCTTTCGAGTGGGTTTGCATGGAGCAGTTGCCCAAGATAGCAGAGACTGGATGTGATGACCTTTGAGGGCTCTTTCCATCACGTGTTCCCTGAAACTCCAATGAAATCATGGGGTATAACAGACATAGTTCAATATTTTTTTTGTTTCATGGTATGTACTTTAGTTTACACCAGCTGAGAATAACCCTAGCCAAAGCCAAGGCTGGCAACCTTTAATCCTTGCCACATGTGACACCACCTCAGCCCTCTCAGCCCTCACCTGGCTTCCTGATAATACCAAGGATGGCTTTATTCTGCAGGGCCTTTTTCTATTGTAGAGATGTTAGCAATGACCTGTTTGGTGCCACATTCAAATAGATATTTCTGCCTTTGTCTGGCAATAAAAGATACCTTGAAAGAGCAAGAATGGTGGTGAGAGTGTCAGGTTGGGTCACGAGGCACACGCATTCCACAAAAGGGAACAAAATAACAATGAGAAAATACCTCAAAACACTTGCCAGATATAGCAGCCTAATTAATACAGCCATTGTTTGCTCAGTGGCTGAACCTCCTTTGCTGTGCTTGGAAATGACTGCTGGGGAATTAGAAGGAACTTGACTTTGTTTCTAAGCTTTAGCCCTAACAACCTGCTTTGATGGAGAAATGTGTATGAAATCAGGTGGCTGATACTCAGCATGCGAACTCTGGGTTGTGTCAGAACCAACCGGCACAACATGAACATGGGATGCAGAGTACTAACAATGTAATGCCTATTTTATATATCTATCCATATATCCATCTATATATCTATCTATATATATATATCTCACAGAGGGACAGTGTGCCCCCAGTCAGAGTGCTGGATGGACTACAAAGAGAACAAAAAAGGCAACCTGCAGAATCTTACAATTCAACCAAGTTATGGCACAGAAAAAATAATTCCACGAAAAAAGGTTTGGCAAATAAATGCAAAGAATTAATCCCTTGTAGGAGGATAACTCACAGAAAGGCGAAATGAGTCAAGTAAATTAGAAAATTTCTAAAGCAAAATTAGCCTGATAAACCTGTGGCTAAAAGTTAATCAGTGCAGTGCTCAGGTTCAGTGTCACTTCCCTCAGGGTGATGCTGAGCACGGACAGTGACTCAGTGGGGATGCATCAGTCTGGACAAAAAAACTCTCCCAGCCCACTGCTCACCAGACCACAGCTGTCTCCATGTGTACCCATCCGTTTCTGGTAGGAGAACGACGCTGGCTTTGTAGAACCTGCTGTTAAGCTCTGTAAGACTTCCAGCTTTGCAAGGCTCTTTTCCCAGTTTCTGTGGTCAGCCAAAATGGCATCTGTTGTGCTGTTGGTTCTCTGGAGACCATCACAGATCTGCTGTGCATGCACTGCTGGTTGAAACAGGCAGTGCTGGACTCATCCCTGTGCATTTTGGGATATAAAAAGAAGGATCTAGTTCAATAAGACCATAAAGCAAATTTATCCAAGCTGCACAGGAAAACAAGCCCAGCTGCACATTTTTGTGGATTAATTTATCCTACAGGCAGCAGCTCAAGGGTACAACTGTTCATGGTTTCTCTTCCTACCACGTAACACTGAAAAGCACCTCTGTATTTGACATGGGATCAGAATCAAGGTGTCCCTCCATCTTCCCCTGTGAATCCCAGAATCACACAATGTTTTGGGTTAGAAGAAACCTTAGAAAACATCTCATTCCCAGCCCCTACCATGGGCAGGGACACCTTCCACTGTCCCAGATTGCTCCAAGCCCCGTCCAGTGTGGCGCTGTACCCCCTCTTACTCATCCCTTCCTGCCCTCTCCATGGGGTCTCCCTCCTTCCCCTGCCCCTAGTCCTGGCCACTCCTTGAGTTCTCCCTATTGGTTCCTGTATCCCAACTCCGCCCATGTACCGCCCCTATGCCCTGAAACCATTTGCCCATGTGCTCTCCCCACCCCCCTGGTACCCGGGTAAACTGAGGCTCCAAGGCCATGTGACTCGCTGTCTGCCTCTCTCTGCCCTTGGGAGCAGCGTGTCAGCAGCTCCTCTCCTCTGCCTTTGGGGGCCAGCCCGTGTGCTGGCCCCAGGCTTTGGGGAGGCAGCATGGAATAAAGACCTTTGCAGTGCCATGAGGAGAGCCTTCTCACCTCCTTTGCCATCAGTGAAGTTGCAGGCTGGCAGCTAGCTGGAGCAGCGGTGCGGGGCGTCCGAGATGGACTGCAGGAGGGCAGAGAATCCCTGCCTTGTCCCAAGAAGCCTCCGCTGTGCTCCCAGGGAAAGCTGCAGCAGCTAAGCAACACCCAGCATGGCAGCAGTCCAGCCTGGCCTTGGACACTTCCAGGGATCCAGGGGCAGCCACAGCTTCTCTGGGCACCCTGTGCCAGGGCCTCCCCACCCTCACCGGGGAGAATTTCTTCCAAATATCCTATCTAACCTTCTGAAGGGGCAGGTTAGAATAGGGAACGTGCCAGGTCGGGGTTCTGTGGTCCCTGACTATATCCCTGGAGGAGGGAATGGTGTCCCTGGACAGATGTCCTGCTCCTGCCAGCACACACAGGAGCACATTTTCTGTGCATCCCTGCTACTGCTGAGGAAAGACTTGAAGTGCTGTCCAAGGACAGGAGCTCGCTTAATTGCTGTATCAGTGTGTTCAAAGCTCCTCACTATCTCACCATCGCCCCAGCAAAACACGTATTATCCATTTGTCCTTGGAAGCAGCCGTCCCCCTGCGCAGTGATTACAGCACTCTTGTGCCACATGAACCATGCACAGCTCTTTTCCTCCTGCTCCCCCCAGAGATATCATCCCCCTGCCTTTCCCTCTGTTACGACAGAGCTCTTTCTGTTCAGTTTATGACGTTTGCACAAATTTGTTTTCTGTCAGACAGGCTTCAAGGCACTGCATCCAGTGACCTCTGGCAAAGGGATGGGAATAGCACGCACATTTATCCTGGCACCAGGAAGCAGCAGTGACAAATTGATTTACTTTTATTCCTGACACTGGGGGTTCTGAGTAGGTAAAGGGGTTTTTTTATCCTGGACTTATACATCTGAAATATGTTATGTAAACTCTCTTCTTTGATGTTATTTAAAATAAGTATTTGGCCTTGTCTCTTACTGCCTTGAAATGCAGTGAGTTTTGCCCGAATGGATGGAAGCTTCTGGTTGGAAATAAACTTGTTATCACGATATGCTGGATTTTTTTAAAATTTTACTTAACAGCTAAATATAAATGTTCAGTTGTGTATGGATGTATTCAGTTACGTTAGGGAAGGGAACAGCACATACATCCACATTTTCCAGCACAAAAATATCCAGCCATTTACCAGAGAAAAGAGATTAGGTGGTGTGCACAGCCACAAACATTTCTCCAAGCCTATGGGAACATTTTGGAAAGAAAGTACTGTTCCCACTTCTCTCCTTCTAAAGCGAGCAGAAATAGCCAAGCAGATGGGGGATTCTGGGTGATTCTTGGCAACACAAAGTAATAATAGCATTGAATTTGGTTTCACTGTGTTTTGCTAGCACTGCCCTGTCCTCCAGCTCAACCCCCTTCATGGGCACATCCACTTTTGGGAGTGCCTAGCCGAGTGGCAGAGGAAATAAAGCAGTGGAGATAACTTGTGTGGAATTCAAAATACTGACTCGCTCTGCACAGCCTGTAAGGTCTACTGATAAAATCACTAACAGGTGGGTCCTGTTGTCTTTGTTACATTCATCACTGATTTAAAAATCAAGGAATGATTATAACACTTCACTTGAGGACTTTTCCTCAAGAACCTGCATAACTATTTCCAAGAGGACTCGTGTGTATGTGAATATTCATTTTCTACCCTGGCTGGGCTTCTTGCTGTGGTTCTAAGGATGATCACAGTGCCCTTCTCAGCTTGATGCATTACCACAACACCATTTTCAGTGTTCCCATGTTGCTGCTATGTCCTGACCTCAAAGGGTCGAGCTCAATGCAGCTTCCTCAGAAAAACTCCATTTGTGTTCCCTCCTCCGCTCCCTTTTTTTCGTGGCTGATGCTATCTCCTGTTATCTTAATTACGTGCTTTAAGGGTGCTGCTGCACAGATCATTGATGGGGTTTGATGTTTGTTAATATGAAGTTGCATTATGAAAATCTGGTACATTAAGAGCTTGATGTCTTTCCAAATTATTCTGAAGATATAAAAAAAAACTTAATAAGCAACCCACTTTAACTAATACAGACTAATAAGTTGGGAAGGCAGAGGGTGAGTTTGGGAACATGTTTTTTTGACGGGTTTTAAGAAAATGATTTAAAGAGCCCTTGCACAAGACTTGCTGTTCAAGGTCAGGGTTTAGTGTCAGGATTTGTGTTAGTGCTGCTGGGGACAGCAGACGCCAATTTGTGGTCAGATCAAGTCAACCTTCCCAATTGTATTTAATTTTCCCAAAACAGCAATTTGTCTTTAAATATGAATACTTTTCTAAATCAGATACAGATGGTTGTTTTTATCAAATGAATGCTGTTTTATCACTGTAAAAGCTCTTGTTCTTAGTCAAGTGAAGGCAGTGGGCAGCACTCTCTTGTTTTTGAAAGAAGAAGAGCATATGCTTTTTAATTTGAAATGTAGCACTAATAGCATTATCCACAGGGGTATAGGCTGTGCTATTGTGGATTGTGGATAATGCATTTATGCTCAAATATCCTTTATTCCCTCCTGAGCGAAAGAATTTAACAGCGTATTGTATTATCATGCCATGGAGAATATAGTTTACTCCAGGAGTGAATCTTTTGACAGTATTAACTCTTCTTATAAGTCTGTGTTGAAAAAAATAACCCTCAACCTGTCATAAACAACGAAAAAACACTGTTGAGGGGAGATCTGGAGATAAGGCAGACAAGAGCCAGAGACAGTTTCAAAAACTGTCAGGCACATCCTTCTTTTGCCTTCTCAGTCCCTGCTCCCTTCTCAGAAGTTGGTGCTCGTGCTACAACGGTGCCACGCTGGGGAATGCAGTGGAATGGGGAGAAACAGGCTTGGGATACAAAATCTCAGCCCATTTGTGACTTTCTGTGGCAAACTCCTTTTCCCCAGGGCTGGAAAACAAATGGTTTAATAACTCAGAATGCTGTGCTCTTTGCTTCAGCAAAGTTGACTCTCTGCATTCAGCCTTGCTCACAGGTATCTACCACAACCTCCTGGGAAAATGCTGAACAAACAGAGATCGTGGCTCGGATGCCCAGAGCTGGCCTTGCATTGTTTGCTTTTTATTATAAGGCTTATCTTGCTGTGCCATATGGTTAAAAACTGGAGCCTTGCCTCCAAGATAGCAGTGGGAAGGCAAGAAAAGCTTATGTGCATTTGTCTTCAGGTCAGTTTTACAATTGAATGTACTGATGCAGCCCTCAACAAAAATGCATGGGAGAAACTATGAGCAAAAGAGAGCAGGAGCAAGTTGTAACTTTGTTCCCGTCATGTGGTTTTCTGGAAATGAAAAATCTGGACACTGCTCTCATGCTCTCTCACCAGAGGACTGGCTGTGCTCCAGTTTTTGTGTGAAGTGCTGGACTGGATCCTTCCACTCAGAGACAGGGACGGTAGCTACAGCCCAGCTGGAGGGACAAACCCATTAGGAAAAAAAAACATTTGGAAAACAAAACCAGGTCCTGCACCCTGTTCCCACCTGCCCCAGGATCTTGAGATGTCCTAGTTAAATCAGGGACATCAAGCCAAACCTGTTAGAACCATCAACATAGAATAAGGTGACAAAGGATGAGAAGCTCAATGGAATGAAGGCACTATGGGGTGCAATGATCAAGCTGGACCCTGAGTGCCCACCTACTACTTTGTAGGAGGAAGCTCATAAAGAATTCCTGCTGTCTCCCAGGAGGATTCAGCTTGAACCTGAGCTGACTGCCTGTTGGGCATCAATTACCTCACACCTGGTTAGGACAAGACAGGAGGTCCATCCTGCAGCTCCACATGCAGGGCCATATAGCAGCAGTGCTCTGGTGTCCATCACAGTGCTTATTGTGAAGCACAGAAATATCTGGGTCTTCTTCAGCTAAGGGAGGAGTAATTTTACCCATTTTTTGTCCTGTAAAAGTTTGAATGTCTAAGCAAGTGATCTAGCCCTCTTGCACAGGCTATGAGAAGAAAGGGAGGAATCTCCAGAGCATGAGTCACCTCTTCTAATGTGCAGTGTCTGAAGTGGGTGGGATGAGTCATTCTCCAAAGGTAACAGTCTCTTTCTGGCTTAAATGTCTGGTTACAACTGAAAGCCTGACTTCATGGTGGCAGAAGTTAGCCGTCTTCAGTGTCACCAGCATTTGTCTCAAGTTATTTTCACAATTTAGAGCAAGGTGAGAAGGCTTCCTTCTCAGTTGATGGCACTTCAAATGACCATTTTGTGCTTTCTCCTGGAATCTGCACATCTTTGTCCTTCAGAAATGGTGCTGAAATGGTTTGCTCAAGTTTCATGGAGTCAGAGAAATTAAAGGCTGTTGGAAACAGAAAGTCACTTGACCCATCCCCAATCCACAGGCAGAAAACTGCAGCTCAGTTTTGTTAATGTTTCCTTCTTTCAACAGTATCTTCCAACAGTCAGTAAGAAAATTTCAGTTGTTTTCAATGGGCTTTGATCCAAGCCTGCAGAGAGAGCAATAGAGGAAATTCAGCTGCAGAGGCAAATCAACAGAGGGGAAAGGTAATGGCATGAGAGAGCTAAAAGACGTAATTGTGAGATGAGGGGAGAAAGGGGAACAAAGAGATGTGCTTTAAAGCCTGAGCAGAGGAGGAGCAGAGCTCAGTGGAGAGGAGATCTGGGCACGGAGAGAGGGACAAACTCATACCCTTGAAACACATGTCTCTCCACCACAGCAGCATTACTTCAATTTGAAAATGCCTAACTGCTCTTCAGTTTAATCATTGCTGCACTTTTGGGTATAAGATGAATAATTAAGCCTGGGAGTAGAATACAGCAAGTGTTAATAGGGCAGAAGGTACTGCAGAGTCCTTATAAAAAGCTGTGCTTGCAGCACGAAGTGGCTGCTGTTCTCTGCATCCCCAATCACAGAGTGAGGAGCAGGAAAGTACTAAATTAAATGAAGTGCATCTGTATCCATTCTGCTGGACTCTTTTCCCCCTGTGTTTGATACTATTTCTTGGTAAATAATATCCCATCTCTAGCAAAGGCTGAACAGTGCAATTCTAAATTGTCCTTCCAAATCCAACCAGGACAGACATCTTGCACAGCCCTTCCTTCCATGCCTGCACCTGAGGGCTTCCACAGGCACAGCCTTCTCCCTTAGGTAACTCAATGTCTAAAGAAACTCTCTGGTGCCTTAAAGAGATAATTCAGTCTGAAGTGGCAGCGTTGTGGAATTCATCCTCTCTGAGGAGCTTAAGACTTCTTCCTGTTGCTGTCAGATCAACATGAAGGAGTAAATGCCACTTCACAGCGTGAGAGGCAACAATTAAACAAGGTCTGAGAAGACCTCTAGGACGCTTGAGCAGGGAGGTTGGGCCAGGTGACTCCACTGCGATCCCTTCCAGCCTGACCCATTCTGTGAAGACATTGGGCCATGCACACAGCAAGAGAAGGCAGAGCCAGGAAAAGCTGTACCTGAAATAAAGTACAGCCACTAATCCATGTACAAAGCAAGTGATTGTGGTTTGCTGCTCTCTCTGCTCTCCCCTCCATTTGGAGTGTCTCCCTTTCCCTTAGCACCTCTTCCTCAGACCAACAAAGCAGCAGCTCAAAGGACAGCAGTTCATATCTGAATCACCCAGAACATACCCAGGGACAGTGCGCAGGGAGAGTTGTTCACTCCTCTGGGAGGTCAGACTGGTGACAAACAGCTGCAACCTTCTAAAAGCGTCTCTGGCTGAGAGCTGCAAGGCGAGGCCACTGCACACACACACACACGCACACACATACACATACACACACACACTCAGACAACCCAGATAGTTTTTTCAGTAAGTCAACGGCACAGAGTCAGGATTGGTCTCCAAGAGGGATTTATTCCAGCCACATGTGTGGTGCGGGTCCAGGGAGGCAGATGAGGATGGGACCAAGATGAGCAAGAGCGATGAAAGAGGAAGTGTTCAGGTTTTTTATATGGGGTCAGTAGGGGTGGAGAGAAAACATCAGGGACCAATACTCTGAGGGCACGGGGGTGGTACATAGGTGAGGCTAGGGTAAGGGGAGCAGAACAAGGCATCCTGGGAGAGACCTTTTGGTCTCTTTAGCCCAGGGAGTGTGGCCAGGGCACATCCAGGGGCTGTTGCGGCTACAGGCTCCCAGGCTCCCACAACAAACCAAACAGCAATGCTCCTCTTTCAGATTTTCATTTTCCACACACACCCAATTAAACAGAGCTGTGTACATTAATCAAATTAGGTAGGGAGGAAGAAAGACAGATGGTTATTTTTAAATCCTTGGAAGATGTTTGGGAATGGGAATGTCATAAAAGTAAAGAGGGAGGTCAATAAATAGAAAGGAGAAACTTATTTTTACCCATTGCAGATAAGGTATTTTTAGAGCAATCACCTGAAAGCTCCCCGAACTACACAGAGTGATAAGCACAGCACAAATTGGCAGCTGCAGCCTGGCTCAGACCCACCTTACCCAGCTCCTTTAAAGTGAGTTTTCAGTGTAATGACTTTTTTCTTTCCCCTTTTCTCCCACTTCCAGTCCTGCCTGCTCTCACTGAGGCACTTCAGAAAGTCTGGTGCTTGTATGGACATTTGAGGAGATCTCCAGTTGTTGCTAAGTGGGTATTTTTCCTCCTCTTTGATTTGTTTTTAATTCTTTTCCTTTTTTTTGGCCTCCTTTCTCCTTCACAGGAGGGGGAAGGATGATAAGCTGAGCTTCCCCAGGCCAGCATGCTGGAAAAGAAACCAGAGGCTTACTTCCCTGGGGCAAAGAGGACACACCTGTGGCTGGAACATCACGGACAGGGGTGTCACATGTGGGGCAGGAGCAGTGACTCCATCAGGGCCCTGTGCCACCAACCTCCAGTCTGGAGGCAGCAGACCCAGACAGAGCTGCTTGAGGGACCTGGGTGTGTTTGCCGGTGGTGGGAGAGTGGGATATCACTGGATTTTTAATTTTCTTTTTGCACACTCTCTCACACAGCTTCACCAATTATCCATGTCACTCCTTGTCAGCAAGGAGATGGGATCAATGCCATTTTTCATAGTCTGGACAACAGTCCAGGCAAATTTAGGTGTAGGAAAACAGCTTTGGATTAGGATAAATTTAGGACAGGCCATACACAGACATTCCTCTCTAATGCTGCAGACAAAAGCCTGGGATGCACTGACTATACTGTGTATAAAACATTTTTTTTGGCTCTCTACTCTTCTGGAAAAGGCCAGATCTTCAAAATAATTCAGCATAAACCACACTGTGCCATAACACGTAAACTGTGAATTTAAAACAGATATTTTCAAAGGTAAGGGAAGATGTCCCAGTGTCTTCCTCAACCTGAATTAGCGTTTTTCCTGCCGAGATGCCAAGCTTTTGAATGTGTCAGTATGTTGGCATGTTGCCATAGTTTGGGGAAAACAATTGTTTTTCAGCCATCTTCCCATCTGCTGTGTGAATTTGATTGTCTTCTTGCATCCTGCTGGCCACTTCACTGAGAGCCACTGTGCCTCTGCCTTCATGGTTTTCCAGAGTGAGGGCAAGGAAGAGGAATTTTCTCTCTTTCAGGGTTCAAAGTAAAGCATAGAAGATGCCAAAAGATAAATATTTGACTTTGAAATGTGAAAAAAAGAAGAGGAAGAGCAAGATCATGGGAATAAATCTCTCGGGGTGTCCTGCAGTCTGGATGTACATTTGTATTGCAAAGATAGGAGCTGGGGGTGCGATGTGTAAAGATGTGGGTTTTACAAGAAAATAGGATCAGTTAGGAGACCTCTGGGAAGTCACAGAATGTGTGTACACTTTATGGTTGGTATAAAATTAAATGCTTTTTTTTTCCTTCAAGATATTGATTCTTGTTCTTTTGTAATTATTTATTATTATAATTTCTTTTTTTTCCCCTCTCCTTTGATTATCCATATCCTGGTCTTTCTGGTCCCTTGTTTGAATTGGGCCTATTTAGGTGAAACAGGCTGATAACTCTCTTCTCTCTTATGCTCTGAATAATTATAAGTGTCCCAGGAAATCTGGCCTTCAGTAGGAATTTTGTGAAGGTTTGAAAGATTTTCTTAGAAAACACTTGGATCCTGCACAATTATCGGTTCTGAAAGGTGCTTTGCCCACTCCCTCCAGTGGAAGGGCTATTGATCATCTCACAAAGGCAAGGCAGGTACTCACAGAGAGAAGAGTTGAGGTTTGGTTGCCTTTTCAACATCAATGATAAAATTGCATCTAATGTTCACCTCATTCACCTTAACTCCAGTGGTCTGCACTAATTAAGGTGGAGCAAGCAGTGCTGGTTAATAAAGAACACTGTAATTCAGCTTGTGCTGGGCAGTGATTGCGACAAGAGAAAAAACTCAATAACTGATTTAAAAGATGGGCTTTGATTACCAGAAATATTTGAGGCTTTTGTTCCCTGATTGCAGAGCACACACTACAAAACCCTGCCACCATCAATGGCTCTAATGTGACACTCAAAACACCTTCTCTACCTTTCAAGTTGGGCTGCAACATGTCGAGTCGTGCTTTAAAATATTGTAGATGATCCTCACAATTCTGTCTTCTATTTTGCAAAAACACTCTTCTGCTTGGCCATATGTGCCACCATCCTGCTCCCAGGTCCTATATCCAGAGCCATCACATCCCACACAGTAACTAGCTCCTTTTGGAGCAGCTACCTTGTTCCCTCCAAGTTCCACACTGCTATAGTTTACAGGAAATTTTGCTCCTAGGTCTGTTTTGGATATCCATATGTCTGCCAGGTTTGGTTCTCTCTATCCAGGGCAGTTCTTCCCCACTGTCAGAACAGACTGTGCTGCTTCCTTCCCACCACAACCAGCCGTCCCCGAGACGTGTCTCTCTGCGCTGTGCCAGCAGGGCTGCAACACAGCCCTGCTACCTCCACTGCTCTGAGGTGAAAAATACACACACAAAATATTTTTCTAGAGCAGTGGAAGCCTAAGAACAAGAGCCAATTCAGGTGTGGTGCGATGTATTGCCCTCATGGCTGATTCCCTCTCTGGAGCATTAGCCATGGAAATGTGTGATGGTGACCAGGTTTTGCAGACTGCCTGATTATCAGGGTGGGAGCTGGAAATATATAAAGCAACCCCATGGGGTTTTCACCCCCTGTCCCTGCCTGGAGCAGCACATTCCAGCTGCGTAGACAGGAGACAGAGCCATCAGGAATCACTCCTTCCCCCGAAGCCTCTCAGGAGCACTAAGAAAGGTCTACATGTACTTAGTGAGGCCAAGTTTTCACACCCCATTAGCCCAGATGGGATGAACTTCACTTCTCATAACCAGCTCTGCTGACAGAGCTGACCAATTCATTTTTCCCCAGCTGAACAGTTTTGTCTTACAGAAATGCAAATTCAGCAAAATATCTTTTTTGTTGACATTTGTAATGGGAAATTATTGAAACACTTCATTTCCAGTTTAGCATTTGGCTGGTTCTGTCTCATCTGCTGTGAAGTAGTCGAAACCCAGCAGAGAAGCCCTTGCCTCTTAAATCATTCACCAAAGTTTCCCTTCAAGAAACCTGTCCTGAGATTCCTGAGATGAAATATGATAGGAGGTTGTCTTTTACCCAAAACTTTGAGAATTCTGCTTTCCATTTAACTTTAGAACTTCCCATCTTGGAATGAAACTATTGTTCCAGAAAGCTGCATTTCTAGGGAGAAAATGTGCCTTGCAGCAGCTGAATCACAGAAAGGATGGTTTGACTCAAGGCTTTTAAAGAATTAACAGTTGCCACAACAGGACTCCCTCTTATGCAGCCAAGGCAGTGCAGAGAGGAGTTGGTACAGGGAGTCCTGCGTGGTTCAGGCTTTTTATAGTGACAGATTTCTTTGCATAATGTATTTTGGGTGAAGTTTCAGGTTTATTTTGTACTTATCTGATGACAGAAAAGTACATCTTAAGTCTTTTAAAGAAAAAAAAAGGAAAAGAAAGGTTTCTTAATCAGCTTATTACAGCCTTCCATGTCTAATAAAGCACTTATATGGCAGTAAACCTGGAATCCTACAGGAGTTTGCTGTAAAGTGACAGATTGAGGTCAGAGCTGTTCATGAGCAGCCAGATTGATTTGTGATGCAATGGGAGAAATGGCATTATTGTTTTACAGGAGAGCACAGAAAGTTAGAATATGCCAGGGCCACTATAACAGCTGGGTACCCTGGTCTGAAATGCCTTGCCTCTGGCCGGTGCCTGATATTTCAAATAAATTGGAGCTATTCCACAACTGGTGAACAAAGTAGTCATACAGTAGACGTGGTTTTGGCTCCTTAGCTCCCTTCACCCTGGCAACAAACCCTAAAGGTCCTAGTTAATTCTTGCTCCTGTAGGTACAGACTTTGAAAACCCCAGACATGAGATGGGTACAACCAGAGCTGTCTGCAAGAGATCAGTTTTTAGATTTTCCTTCCTTTCCCTCTGTCACTGCCTAATTCTGTGACCATGGGCAACTCTTTCAACATCTACTTCTGCCCTCTTTCCTGTTTTAAACATATCCTTTTCAGAGCATGAGTTTGTCCTGTCTGTGTCATCTGGCTGGCTTTTATGTTATTTCTTGTTCCGAATTTGTTGGCGTTTATTTTTATTAACTGCATCCTGTGATAAATGTACAAGTAATGCTGACCTGAAGGAAATGCTGCTCACTCTATAGAGATATCAGAGAGATATAAAAACACTTTCTGAATGGAATTATATTGAAATGGTAAAAGCAATGGCTCCTGTCCAACATTTCCAGGGGCAGCAAAAAAACACCCTAAAAAATAGATGAAGAACTGGTCCACCTTTATGGGACTGACCCTTGAAAATCCGCTGGGAACTTCAGATGGTGCCACATGCATCTTCCTCTTAATTAGTGCTCTTCTGAGAGACTTTGTGACACCAGATCTCCTTTTTCGTACATCTCAGTGAAATGCCAGCTCCTCTGCAGTCTTGGTGTGCAACTGAGGTCTCTCAGTGCTACATCAGATATATTAATTCGTATTAAGAAATGATGCAATCAGTTCTCGTTCGGACACATGCTGTGCCCCTCACTGGCTGCTGGGTGCACTGTGATTTTCATCTTATGCTGAAAGGCCCTGTGCACTTTCCATCACAGCTGCCCAGGCTCACCTCACCCAACCAGTGGCTGAGACGAACAAAGTAATTCAGGCTGGCAAGTTGGGTTTTTGATCTTGGGACTCCTGGGCCTTTACAGCCCTGAAATCTGGGATTCTCCCTGCACATTACCAGTTACTGAGAACTCTGAATTCCAGCCAAAATAATATATGGGCATTATCTTAACTCTGAGGGGTTTGAACAGTCCCTCTGACTTTCAAGCATCTGCCACACACGTTCAGACCCTCAGTGTTGCAACCCATTGTGCTCAGCACCCTGCAGGACTGAGCCCTCTGCTAATCCTCCTAAATCCAAGTCTATTGACTTTCAAAGCAACCCGCCGGGGTTTCTTATCTGCATTTCCTGAACAAGCTGCTTGCTTAAGCTGAGCTTTTTTGCATTAGTCTTCAACCAGAGTTGATTTTGAGCAATGAACATGATTAGATTTTCATATCAGGAGGGAATGAAAGTCTGGAGATAGTTCACAAGTATCCTGGAGTGAGGCAGGAGTGATCTACCTTAATTGAGTAGCTTGTAAAAACACAAAAGGTCAGAATCAGTGTCTAAATCCCACTCAGGCAATATCCAGGTTTTTCTTTCTCATCCTGGAATGAATCTTAACAGAACCCTGAGTCTAAATGTCTTAGGGAAGTTTGAAAGCCAGATCTCAGCCCTTAAATGCCTGACATTTCTAGAATATGATCCTGTCACCACATGGCAGAAGAAGATTCAGTCCTAAACTATGGCACAGCCCCATGAAGAGGGAGCCTGCTCCAGAAAACAGGCTGAAATAAGGATTGCTCCATCTCCAGGAGATTTCTATTATGGGGGTCGCTTTACCCCAAAATCAGGTGAAGACTGTTCTTTCAGGCTGCACCTGAGCATTTGGGATGTCAGAAGTCTGAAACAAAACCCACATCGTGGCAGCGCAGCATTGTACATCTTTCTCAAGGCCACTGCCACTGCCTGTGTGAGTGGGGCAGTCAGACACCAGGAACTGACTGCAGAGATAAAGCACACCTGGAATAACCATTCCCACACTGACATTCTCATCATCTCCATACAAAGGTCAGGCTTAGGGCTGAGACTCCAGAGAGACTGGTACAATTCTGTGCAGGCTTTGCCAGAGCAAGTCACTCTCTGTCAATTTTGGACTTCTTTTTCCCACGTATAAAATCAGAGTAGTTCTAAACTGACCATGTCTGTATAAGTGGCAACCTTGTATTAATTCAGTGCATGCCCAGGAATAAACACAATGAGACTTGGATTGTCACTGAGACCTTAAAATGTAGATTAATAGATAAATTACTAGATGTCTGTTAATAAGTTAAAAGATCAATAATATACACATATCAAAACTTAACAAAAATCTGCATGTAGAAACACAGAAGGTGTAGTTGTGTTTCTGTCCTTCTGATGTCACATTCAGTCTCTTGGCTCCCTCACTTGAATTCAGCAGCCCCATAATCCAGGTGTTCTTTCCTCTATTCCCGGCTGCAGCTTTGAGAACGCCTGACCTTCAGCTCCCCTTGGCAAACCCTGTTTGCGGAAATGTGTGAGCATCTTGGAAAATCACCCCAGTTTAAATTCTCTTTCCTATTTAGACAAATTTATGTTCTAGACAACATGACTGACTATTAAAACACAGGGCTAACTCAGATTGTCAAAAAGTAATACCCATCCCACATTTGTCAGTCAAGAAATCTTCTTTTATACTGCTTTTAAACTATTCTTTTATAGCTAAAATTTCAGCCAGAATGATTCAGTTGGACATTTTCTACTGGAAGATGTGGTGTCGTTAAAAATTAAGGTATCTCACAGCGATTTATCACTGGCAAAAGCATCCCTAATAAACAAAATGAGTTGGTGTGCTTTTCCCATTTCATTTTGCTTTTTTTGCTCAGTTTGATTTAGTTGACTTTTTCAGCATTAAAATATTATTTTAAGCTGTGCTTGCATGATGTGTGTTATATATAATATCTAATGGGCTAGCTTTGTTCATCACTGAGTCAAAACCAAAATGAGGAGGTGATGAGAGACAAGATGGGCTGGGGGAGTGAAAGGAGTCCTCCCTGAGCATTGAGGTCAGTAATCCAATTTCTGTTGTGCCTGCCTGTATCTCTTCAGGGTCACCTCACCAGATCTCGTTCCTCCACAGATTCTGCTGCTGTGGTGATTTTTTCCAGCAATACCTTTTGTAGTTCTCCTGGGGAGGAACCCATGATCTGGTTTTTTAGGTCGCTACACAAGGTCAAATTTCCTTCTTGGCTTGAAAGCAAGTGCTGGAGGTCAACAGGAACCACCTGGAGATTGCACTGCTCTACAGATAAATACCCAGGATGGGGACACAAAAATGGGTAACAGTACCTGGGGCTGTTCCTGGAGATGTCTTTACTATCCAAGGGGCAGAGGCTTGGATATTTTGCCTTTTTTTCTTATTACACTGAAGGAAGGTGTGGTTGAACAATGTATTTGTACAAAGCACCCATCTTGTGCCAGTTAAAAATTCAGGAGGAAGGACCAGAGTGTCCAACAAGGCTTTTATATAGTATTTTAGTTCTCACTGATTTCTGTATTTATTTAATTCACAGATGAATAAAAATTCTGGTGACATTAGGAGAAGATTTAGATTAAGGCAAAGAAATTGTGAGGGTGAGAGAGATAATTGATATGTGGATTCTTGGACAAGAAGTCTATAATGTGACTGGCTCCAACAGGGTTTGTCTATGATTTCAAATTTTCCAAGGTAGAAAGAACATGGAATTGTCTCCCCTGTGACCTCCTTATGCCTTGTCTGCCATGTCTCCCTTCAGCCTCTCCCCAACACACACACCACAGACCATTCTCCTGTGTCTCTGCTCTCACACCTGCAGCACCTCCTCCTTGTGCCATTTCTTCCTTTCAATGAAGGTAAATTCCTCAAGGAAAGTGCTTTAGGGGAGCACAGAGCTGGGTTTGGCACCCGATATGTCTCCTGCAGCACTGGGACTGAGCAGCCAGGCTGGGGATCTTGCTACACCCTAGTGCAGGAGACACCATCTGCCAAATGTCCTCCCGAGCCGTGTTTTAGCAAGTGGGCTAAAGAGCTAAAAAGAACATCCCATCCATGGCAGCTGAAGTCCATCACAGCTTGCTTACAGGATTCTGGCTCTGAAGGGAGGCTGGGCAAGTGGCCAAGAAGCCTGTCTTACTTGCCCATGTTTCTCTTTGGGGGAAGAGATTCCTGGTTCCTGGCCTGAGATGGCTTTAGGGAGCAGGATGGTTTTAGGGAGCACTGGAGTTCCCTCATCCCAGGTGCAACCCACCCAAGAAGATGCAAACTCCATTAATCTGATTCGCCAGGGCCTTGGGGCTGGTCTTGATTTCTTTGAGGTCACTGGCATAAACCTTGTCAGCTCAAAAAGCAGCAGATCTCTTGTGTTCTTTTATGCAAGAGCAGCCAGGATTCCAGGGAAGGGAAGGGAAGGGAAGGGAACGGAACGGAACGGAAGGGAACGGAAGGGAAGGGAAATTATTTCTATCCTTTATTTATTTCTCTGCTTTCTGCCCTTGTTGCCCTCTCCGTTTTCTTGTCCACCTACTTCTCATCCCTCGAAGAGGACATTTCTGTTCCAGAATGTGGTAGTTCTGGAGCTGTATAGGGGTCACTGGGCCTGAGTGGGGGCTCTCTGGGGATATGCCCTTTGCCTCTGAGAGGAGGCCAAATCTGCTGAGGTCCAGATTCTTCCTGATGATTCCATGTGATAGCTAATTAATGGCCTCCCCACGTTTCCGTGGTAACTCCATGCTGCGCTCTTAGCCGTGATTCAAATGGACATTCTGCACACTCCTGAAGCCATAGCATCAGCATGTTAATAAGACTTGCTGACGTCTTTTGCTTTCTGCCACACCGGCTGGTGAGTCTAAATTTGAATAATTTAAAAAGAGCAGATTTCTTGGGAAGCTCTCGATACATTTCTGTCACGTGACTGGAGGTAAATGGTCCCAGAAATCTTCTGCATCTGAAGGGAAGCAGGGTTCTGCCCTACCTTCTGCTTTTTCCATGCTTTGGCTTTGGGACACTTGGCATTGGCTTTTTTTTTTTTTTCGGGTTATTTGGAAGCTCCAGTTTTCATGTAGTCCCTAATTTAATGACAGCAAGGGACATGTATCTCCCATGAACTGGTAGGAGCATCTCTCTATTAGCTGAGGTGGACAATCTGATGAATTGCTCCTTAACTCCTTCTTGTGCCGAGGAAGGAAGCTGGGTTTTGTTCTCATACAGTCAGCAAATGGTTACTTTGATTTGAGAGTATGAACATTCCTTTTATCATTAAACTCTACAATACTCACTGATCATGCAGGTTAGTGGGTTGAGTTTTATGGTGAAGGTGTTCTCTTTGCCTCACCTAATTCTGCTCTGTTAATTACCCTCCATTCCAGTCATTGTCTTGTCAAACACATTTTTACGACCATCATTTCCTCAGTGCCCCACTGTAGCACTGGCATGGCCTCTCTGGGGGATCCAAACTGCTTTCTCTTGCTGAGACAGATGTCAGATGCCTCCACATCTCCTATCGCCTGCAGAACAAATTCCCTAAACCAAACGTGGGGGATGTTTCTGGATCTGGCTGTCACAGACTGCCCCTTACCTGGGGAAGGGCTTTTGGGCCTGAGCAGTGGAAGTGGAGCATGTGCCCTGTTTAATTTATTTTCTAGCGCTAAAAGCAACATCCAGGCCACATCTGATTGGCTTGTTTGGGTTTTTTTCCATTTTCTCAGTGACATAAGCTTTGAGCCCAAAATTGTGGTTGAGCTGCCAAACAGCTTCATCTTCTCTACCTTGAAGGACACGGGAGTTTATTCTTGACATTTTTGCTGCGTTCCTTCACAAAAATTTATGTAGCCACGTTGGAACATGGCTCCACTTTGTGGTGTTGATGTGCCATCATATCCATGTTGATGTACCATCAGGTTCTGCCAAGGTGAGTTCCATATGCTGACAGCATGTCTATGCCAAAATTCCTTCCCTCTCCCTGCACTGTTTCCCTGTGCTCCAGCTTCTCCTTTCCCAGCCATGATGGGAATGTTGCCTCACGTGCCTCTCAGCTCTGCACCATCCACTTGGTTCTGGATGGGGCAGACAGGATTTAACGTTGTGTTGGCACCCAAAACCTTGCTTAAGATTTATGGAGTTGCCTCCGTTGCTGAAGGCAATAAATGCTGGGGGTTGCTCATCCCAAGGCATCATTAAAGATACATGAGGGCAATTGATTTGATCCCTACCAGTTCCACAAACACCAGGCAAGGTTTAGGCAAGCTGCTGCTAGTTACCCATGAGATCTGAGATTTAATTGCAGCTTTTGTCTTCTACTCACTAGACCTGTATTCTTATATCAAAGGAAAGGAATTTATCGAATTAATTTCACTCTGTGTTGGCACGGTCACTATTCCCAGCCATGAGCAAATCCCATCATTACATGCAGGCTGCAGCTCAGGCTGCTCAGAAGCAGCAGTCAGTATTTTTAGAGCTATAACCATAGGTCTTTCCAGTGTCAGCTCTTTGGGTCATACATGTAATTTAAACAGTACGTTTATATTCCCTGCTTAGATGGATGTAACTGTCAGGAACATTATTTCTACTGATAATTACAAATTTGACATTCATTTCCCATGAATACTCTCTACTATTTGCTTAAAACTCACCTCCATGCATACAATTGCTGCCAAATCTTCTCTTATCAGAAAGCTGAGGCAGAAATGTCACATCTATACAGAACATTCTTGGAATGATGGGGTCTAATATGATTTTCTGCTACACAAAGCAAAGACCAAGCAAATGAAAAACAAACACTGGGAAAAATGGGCAACCTGAGGCCTCTTGTCTGGACTGCCCAGGGGAGAGAGAGATCTTGATACAAGGTAGAGAAAAAAAGCTACTACTGAAGGAAATATCCCTAAAAACATCTTTGCTGTTTGATTCACCCAGCTCTTCTTCTGATACCCATTCTTCAATAGAGAGACTTTTGTGACTAATTCCCCTTTTTGGAGTTTTACTGATTACCCAAATTGCTTCTCTTATGCCCTCAACTGGTAGCTCAGCAGGAGAGTTCAGTGAATGTGTATTTTCCTTAAGGCATCCAGGTCCTTCTCAGGAAATTTGGATGAGATCAACCTATGTCATACAAATTAAACCTGAAGCCAGCTTTAATTGCCCCAGTCCCCAGTGTCACATGACACCACAATGCAGTCACGTCTTTCCAGAACTGATGTTACTCTCAGAATCTCAGCCGAAGTGTTCAAATAAAGTCAAAATTCCTACAAGACTATTTTGAGCTCAGTTAAATCAACATGTTAAATCTTGAGCCAAACCTGAATCTTGGTTTTTGGATCAGGACTGTGCCCCCTGCTCAGACTGGTTTTCCCCAGGATGCTCCTCCAGCTCTGGAAGCCATCAGGATCAGAGATTTATTTCTCCCTTTCTGGAGGGCAGGAATTCCAATCTCTCACTATCACTTCTCAATCAACTTCAACTAAAAAAACCCAGTGCAATTATGAGAAACACCTCTCTACTCACCTCCCACAGTGTTCAGGCTTCATCACCCAGCTCAGCTGATCCTACATTCACACACTCCATTCAACATCCTATTTTTTGTTTAAATCCAAACACATGTCCACACACATTCCAAAAAATTTTACCCACCTTTTAGTTATTGTCGTATTTTTTTTGATAACTCAATTCTTTTTAATTTGGCTTTATCCTTGCAAACTCAGGGTAGGTTTGGTTGCTGTGCTCTTCCCTTCCACCCCTCCCTTTTACTAATTTTGCATATATTTTCATAAAATATTCTCATATATTTGCTGTATTTTTTTTTTGTGGACAAATTGTAAGTGAGACAACAATATTATTCACAGCCACAGAAACATAAGAAAGTAAAAAGGATTTTTTCCTTCCCCAATGAACAAAAATTACCTATATACCCTTCAGTGTCTCCAGGTTTCCTTGGAAATGTATTCTCTTGCATTGTGCTTTAGTTTTTGTGGTGATGAGGGTTACCCAGCGCTGCTGAAAAACCCAGCACCTGAGGCAGAAAGACAAACTCAGCTTTGCCTTTATGATTTTGGCTTTCTCTGCTTTAGGGACTATGTAGAAGGGCCTGAAAGATGAGTGAGTGAAGATTTACAGGTGCTACTCCTCCTCTGGCACCACTGAAGGCAACACCAGCCCGATGCAGGGCACAAACTGTAGGTCAACCAAACAACCCAACACATCCCATTTTCCAGCATCTGCTGAGCCTCTGCCTCTGGTGAAGCATCCTCCAAGATGGAAATCCCAAAGTGAGGACACCTGAGCCCTTTACCCACCCTCCACCTCTTCTGTGTGGTCTCACCAAGGAGGCATCAGTTTTACTCCCCAAGGGCTGCCATCCCCTCCTGTCCTCCAGCAAAGCTCAGCACAGGCTGTGGGAATAACTCAACGTAAATCTGGCATAAATCTCAACAGAAGAAATATCTTTTATCTTTAACCATTTACTCCCACTATAGGAATAATGGTAGCTCTTTTACATTTACATATAATTCTTGTTTGTTTGTTTGCTTTTTCTTTTTTGTTTTATGTCTCTTTGTCTTGGCACCTGCATAGCAGAAAACTTGACAGTTCAGTACAGAAGTTTGTCCCTCTCTCTGCTCCTCCCTTTATTTCCTCTGCTGCCCCTGAGGACTTGCAAGCAACACCCCCAAGGTCAAGAGAGAGTATGGTGTTACCCTTTTATGACAGATTATAGAAATAACAAACATGCCTGACAGTTTTATACAGCTGCTAGAACGGGTTTAGTTTTCAACAAATGAAGAATTTCCTCTTTTTTTTCCTCTTTTGTATATTAATTACATTTTACAAATCTTTTTTTTTCCCTTTTCTTTTCTTTCCTTTCCTTTCCCCCCAATTTTCCTTCTTCCTTTTTACTTTTTTCCTCCTTTTTTTTTTTGTTTTGTTTTGTTTTATTTTTTTTTATACAGCAAAAAGATCAATCACCAAGGTGTCCATTGCTAAGTCCAGGGTTAGCAGAGCTTGGCTGTCATCTGATCAGACTGTTTGAGAATCTCGGTGTTGTACAGGTCCAGTGCATGGTTCACTCGGATGATCTCGCTGTTGGTGAGCTTCAGGCGGTGCTTGAGCATACAAGAGAACAGATCCAGCTGGGGTTTTCCCGGGGCCACTGGAGGCGCCAGGCGGTTGATCCGGTCCCGAATATCCAGCAGCAAGAGCATGACAGAGGACGAGGAGTAGAACTGCCCGCCCTGCGTGTAGGACTGGTTGACCTGCTGCACCGCGCTGCGCAGGAGGTCGGCGTTGAAGCGCAGGCTGTAGCCATAGACCTGCACATCTGAGATCTTGATGTAGAACTGGCGCTTGGTGGGGTCGGAAAGGTCCACGGGCCCTTGGCCAGTCTCATTGCGCAGGAGGGAGGGCAGCCGAGTCCGGCTGCGTAGGTAGATGTGGACGGTCTCAAAAAAGGTTTTCCACCGGTTGCCAAGCAGCAGGGTCCAGTTGTAGCACTGGCTGTTTTGGAGGCGGATTTTCTCCCAGCGTGGGTAGCCGTACTCCCCGAAAGGCATGTTCCAGCCCTCCGAGTGGCTCCCACTGAACGGGTTGACGTAGACAAAGAACATGGGGTCTAGGCTGCTGTTGCGCATCTGGCAGATGCGCATGGAGATCCCAATCACCATGTGGATGAAGTCCATCCGGTTCTTGTTGCTTTTCAAGGTGAGGGACATGCGTTTGCGCCACCGTGGGTCAAAGAAGGTGTCCAGGCGGATCTCGTTGCTGATGAAAGTAGTGTGCACGTACAGGCGAGAGTCCATCTTCTGAAGCAGGTACTTCAGCTCCAGGTCCTGGAAGTCCAAGTCTGTCTCAAAGCTGATGAACTGCTCGCTCCGCTCAGAGTCCACATTCTGGGGCTCACAGCGGCCTCGGTAAAGCTTATAGCCCTTGTTGCACGAGCCGCAGAGGGAGATGTTGGCAAGGCTGCACATGGCACAGCTGTTGTTGCCCCCGATGATGCAGGGGATGGGGCGCTGGCACAGACTGGTGCCACCATGGCAAACGCAGCTCCGCTGGCTTTCCAGGAAGGTCCCCCAGAAGCCGTTCTCGTTGCAGTAGAGCAGGGACTGGACTCGGGTAAGCCATTCCTGTATCGTCCTGCAGGTGGGGAGAAGGAAGAATTAGCATTGTAAGGCCTCACGGGGACTTGGTGTTGGCATCTTGCTGGAGCTACATTGTTTTCAGGGGTATATCTGAGGCCGAGCTCTCGGAACATCGATGCCCTGCCGAGGCATCTGGGAGCTATTCCAGTCTATTTCTAAACTGAATCTTTCGTCTGCTGTTTACTCCTTTGGTGATGAGCAAAAGCCTTCTAAGAAATAGCTACCAGTTAGAAATGCTCATCTGATCTCTCTCTCTTCACTCTGCTCTAGGAGCTGAGACAGGCACAATGTCCTGCCAAGGATCCCAGCAGTGCTACAGTGACGTGGGAATGGAGCTGATAAAGCCATGCCAGAGGCTGTGGAGCTATCAGACATCACAAGAGCAGCAGAACTCCCAGGCTAGCAGGAGAAAACTGCTCTTCAGGTAATTGGCAATTGGCCCCACCCTCTAAAAAAACAGACCCATAACAGGATAAGGCAAAGCAAGCAGCAACTTCTGCTTATGGTGCAGAGCTCAGAACAGCAGAAAAAAAGGGTGGAAGCCAGGATGCACAGAGACAAAGCTGCTAAAACTATTCCTCCTTAAACAAACCCAAAAGACTGCTACTAATTAACCACCTCTTGCAGTCTCTCTCATAAAATCAGCTCCACTCACCCACCCCTGAGCCCCACCACTCCCATAGCTGCTGTATCAGCACCTTCAACCCCACATCCTGCAGCCCTGGAACAACTCCTAGAACATGACACTGCAACCCACATTCACTTTTTGTACAACCCGCTTGCCATGTTGCCTTGTTTCCCCCTTTACCCCCTTCCCACTGCCCCAGGAAAGCTGGGCACAGTGACTCCTTTCTCAGCAGCCCTCAGCAGAACCCTTTGTGCAGCCGCTGCTCCCTCCCCTCCGCCTCCCCCTGGCTAATGAATACTTCATTGTCTCCTCTGGGCAAAAAGTTCTTGGTAGTGCTGCAGTGAGAGGACTGGCTAATGACAAATTAGGATTCAGCCCCTGTAGAATGGGAGGAGTGATTATGGACAGAGGCTCTCAGAGCTGGATTAGTGAAATTCATGGCACCTGCATCGCCTGACCTCCGAATAATCATTAAGCTGTAGGCTGTATCAAAGAAGGCATTAAATGATACAGCAGCAAAGAACAGCAAGATGATTAGGGGGAGGGAGCGAGTGGAGGGATGAGAGTGTAAAACAGAGGAAAGCACTGGAAGGAAAGAAAAAATCAAGGAGCAGAAGCAGAAAGTTGGGAAAGAAAGAGAGGAAGATGTGCAGGTAACAGGAAAAATGAGAGAGAAACACAGTGGTCAGGAGTACCAGGGGTGGAGAAAGGGAAAAATAGCAACACCAATAACTGAAAGAGAACAGGCAGGGATGAAAAGCAGGAAGGAGTGAAAAGACGGGGGAAAAAAAGACAGGGTGAAGAAAAAGGGAAGGGCATTAGAAGAAAAATTCTGAAGCGTTGGATGTGGGAACAGACAATTTTCACATTCTTCCTGTGGTACAGGGCTGCCAGGGTCTCTTTCCCCTATTCCCAGGCAAGAGGAGTTCTTTTGCTGGTGGAAAGGACAAGGTTGGCTGGGGAGCTTGGGAGCAAGGCAGTGACCTCCATAAATATCTGCTGTAGAGGGAGACAGTGACAGCCCTGGTCCCTCGAAAAAGTGCACAGGGTTCCTCCTGATTCCTGGGACAGCTCTGCCTTGGAGGGGAGGGGACAGCACAGCACAGTGTGGCTGCAAAACACAGCCACAAGCTCACAGCAACAAGAATTTCCAAACCATCCCACGAGGCTAAGGCTGCCTTCAGCTCACAGGTGAATTTTTGCTCACTTTCCAGCAATACAAATATGTTTTCACCCATCTGAAGCCTTGTGCTTCCTGTTTGGAAAGCCAGTCAAATGCACCTGGAGTTGTGCAGTGCTGGATTGATGCTTTACACAGGTTTTAGGTGTTGATAATGCCCCTGAGTTCCTGGGCCAAGGACTGTCAGGCTGTAGCAGGGGACACAGTATAAATTAAGAGTCAGGTGACCACATTCTGTCCATTTTGGGTGTGTTCTGTCTTAGGAAAAAAAATCACTGGATAGTTCTGTCCTTCTTTATACTAACAGCCAGCAGAACAAAATGGGAAAGAAACCTCAGCTGGTATCTTGGAATGGACACCAGTAAATTTCTTGTTTCCCAGATAAACTTTGTGGAGGAAGGATAGGAGGTTGTTTTTCGTTGTGTGCATATGTTTCAGCTTTCAGCAAAGACACAAGTAGGACAAAAAAAACCAAGATGAAAATGAAACAGGAGACTACCCACCATCTGCTGATGGGAGCAATAAAGGATGTGATTAAATGAAAATGCAGAACCCAGGGCAGAGCTGAGCATCGACTACAAACACGACAATGTGAAGTGTGAGAGAGTGAGAGAGAAGAAAAGTGGTATAAATTACCCCATTTTTTCTTGCAACTGGGATGGATTAAGAATGTACACAGGACCAGCCGAAGCCCTTCAGCTGACGGTAGCTTTTTAAAACACACACCCCTGTGATGGCTCAGGCTCATGGTATTGTACCTACGAGGTGTCAGAGCAGGAGGATGCTGGAAAGAGCCACTGTTTAACAGCTGAAAACCAGTACCAGAGTAGCCATTGATTTTCATTTAAAATATTCCCAGGGAGGTGGTGTGAGTCACCACCCCTGGAGGTGTCCAAGGAACACCTGGATGTGGCACTCGCTGCTCTGGACTGGGTGACAAGATGGGGATCAAGCACAAGTTGGACTCACTGATCTTGGAGGTCTTTTCCAACCTCAATGATTCCATGATTCTAAAGTGAAAATAATTATGACATGTAGGGCAAGCTCTGAGTGAGAATTACTTTGCAGTGTTTTCTGACTGTTGCTCACTGGACAAGTGGTTCCCTGGCAATGCTGGGAACAGGGAGCCAGACAGATTTTTCTTTTTAATTGCAAGGAAAAAAGGCAGGGACTTACAAAGTTTTTCTTACAAACTCACCTTTCACTTTCCAATCAGCGCTAGCCACTCTGAAGGTACTTCTGGGTTTTCTGTACCAAACAGTGAAGTAAAAAATGCTATTTCTATTCTCAGCAGCTGTGAGGTGTATTCTGGCTGGAGTCCAGAACATGTATAACCCCTCTCTCCATTGGATGTTATTTCTATTTTACATCCAGTGTTTTAAAATAAAACTACAGGTTCAACATCAAAGCTTTATTAACTGAGGAGTGATTTCCTGTTTAAACCAACAGACTTGCCTCTGTTTTAAACCTGTAAACTTTCCTGGGTTTTGACAAAAGAAGTACAGACCAAATACACGTCTATCTATCTATCTATCTGTATCTTTATGTCTGTGATATCTCTGTCTCCTTAGAGATTGCAAAGGGTCATGGAGAATCAGCCTAATTGCCAGAATCCCTACTCTTCCTTTCTTATCTTCCTTTTGGAAACATCACCTCTTCCTTCCCCTGAGGACAATCAACAGCAATCTCATTTCTTTTTTTGACATTGCCTTTGAATGTATAATGCAGGCTTACAGTTATGTGTGTTAAAGAGAGAGAGGATTGTTCTTAATAGAACCTTGCCATCCTTTCAAAGCCACTGGTATGCTTGATAAGCCTCTGTCACTCTGTACCACAACAATTAGAAAATGAGAGTGTTTCCCAGCTCTGCAAGGAGAAAGATGGGTTGCACTTCTCCCACTACAGAGCTCCGACGACGCTGCTCCCCTACCTAGCTGCAGATGCAGAATGACAAACAAGAAAAGAAATGATAATATGCCTGCTGATGTTGACTTAAACACATCAAGCACATCAGTCAGTTAAAAACCCAGCTGCCATCATCCATTCCATCCTCCTTCCCCCAGATTTCATTGTAGTAGTTGGAGGCTCCCTTTCTGCTTGGCTGGGTTTTTAAAATAGATGAGAAATGCTGAAGACATATTTGTCTGAATGTTTTGGAGCAACGTGGCTGGATGGAGATTTCTTCGCTGCTGCTTCACTTTGTTGTTGTGGCACAACTAAAAATTCCACCTTGGACATGCCTGTGGCTCCTCCAGCACTCAGACTGGTCAGAACAACTCAGCTAGCTGGCAGGGATAGGCCAGGTTTAGGAAGCTCTCCAAAGACTTTATTTCATAATCTCTTACATTTAATAGATATTTCTCCTCATCCCTAGTAAGTCCATCAAATCTTTGACTAGAAACATGAGATTTCTTGGTAATTAAAGAGGTGTTAAGCCCTGGAAGAGTTTTCTGAGCTGCACCGTGATGAAGGGAAAAGTCAGCATGTTCAGCAGCCAGGAAGCTGGATGAAAGCAGTAGACAGCAGTCAATCTGTCAATTTTCTCTTGAAACTGACTATTTAGGTAACAAAGGAAGTGGACAGTTTCTCTTCAAATATTACCTGGGCCTGACCCTTCCAAGAGAAGCATAGAAGAAAAGGCACTAAGACTCATTTTTTTCCTAAGATTTTCGGTATTACTTCGTTCCAGACAATGTAGAAAGACACTGCAAGAGATGTTAATTAAAATCCAGAAATACAAGTCTCCAAAAAATGACTTGAAGCAAACTCAGCTACAGGTTACAGCTGAAAGGAACCAGCAGGAGGGGATTATTAGATATCGATAGTGGCTGTAGCAGTAATGGTAAATCTGCTCTCTCCAGCTATAATAACCTTGCAAGGCTTCTGCTCAGTGAGGTTTCACAGGTTCACTCTGCCTCTCACAGCAGAAGTATGATGTATTCCAAGTGAAAGTAAAGCTTCTCTTTCACTCTGCAGATATTGAGGAGCACAATCCAAAAATGGGCTGAAGCACCTTGTGCTCCACATGTCCCTTTTAACAGCAAGTGGAGGCTGAAAGTTCAGCTGTGGATCTTGAGGGGAAAACCACAAAAAAGCAGCTTAGTCTGCAGAACAGACTAAGCATATTCTTGCAGAACTTAAAGAATAAGTGATGCCCTTCCCCTGGGTAGGTAAAACCACACAGAAGGGATGTGAGTGTAGTCAGGAATGTCACAAAAGTTACCTACAGCTCCAGGAATTTCAACCCACTCCCAGATTTTACCATTTCCCCCAAACGTCCATGCCAACACAATCTACATCCAAACACAGCCTCTTGGGATTAGGACCAAGCCCAAACTCAGCTCCACCAGCCCCTCAGCCCAGCCCCGCTGTGCCCAAGGAAGGATGGAGGTACCTTTCCCTAGGCAGCTGGTGGTTAGGATTGTGCCGACACCGGACACTGAGGCCAAAGAGTTTGCGGGCAGTGCGCTGGATCTTCTGGCGCTGGGCTTCCAGCGAGCTCTGCAGCAGTTTGTAGCGGTTCTGCAGGTCCCAGTCATTCCCCCAGTGCTGGTGGATGCTCCCAATGGTCAGGAAGTGGTTGCTAGGTAGCCTTTTCATGAAGGATTTAAACTCATCTGAAACACACACAAGAAATGGGGAGAAATATGAAGGTTTTGGAGCTGTAACAAAGTTACAAAGCTTTTCATTAGCTGGGTAGAGAATGAGCAGTGATGGACAAGGCCATCAGCTCTGCCAGGGGAAGGTGATGCCCATTAACTCACTGCTCTGTCCCTCTGCCCCAGGAAGCCACTAATTCCATAGCTGTTGCTGCTCCCGTATAGGAAAAAAACCCCAATAGTGAATATCAAGGTGAAACAACACAGTTAAAGTGTACAGGGTGGAGAAAAAAAAAAAAAGAGAAATTCCCTGGAGGAGGAATATAACCCTGAGGTTATAGTCTAAGGGTTATAAACAAAAAGCTGGGAGTTGTAATCATAGTCATTTAAAGAGTTATCATTTGCATTGTTTTTCAGCTGCTCCTGAAATGCTGTTTGTTGTTGAAGGCAAAGCATTTGGCTGTGTCATTAAAGAAAAGGGGGAACAAAAAAAGCTTTAAAAATTCCCCAGAGGAAAGGTTTGGATGCTGTTAAAATGTCCTGCTTTCACATTTTTTGAAAAGACCATTCTGATTTTTTTCTCTCACTTAACTCCATTTGAAGTTAAATGAGTTGCATTTTGTAATGAGGAAAATAAAATAAAATTTTTAAAAAGTAAAATAAAATAAAATAAAATAGTTTGCAGGGCTCAGGTGAGAACAAAAGATGTCAATTTCAGCTAAAGGGAAGAACTCTAATTGATCGAAAAATATATTGTTCAATGTTTCTGTTTGTTGTGTTCGTTGTTTTTTGATCACTTTATTTCCATTTTATTTTGTTTGATGATGAAAAAAACTGCCATTATGCAGAGCTTGTTTGAGGGGTTTTTTTCATCACATCAGAAATTATGATACTGTTTCTGTTTATGATCACCCCTTCCTTCCTACCTGAGAAGGGTGGTTTGCTCAGACTCTGATTACCAGGCTGGGACATCCTCAGATGGGAAAAAACCAGATGGTTCCAACTTTCTCGGGGGAAAATAACTCAATTTTTGATACTAGAAAACCATATTTGACACAGTGAGACCTTGGGAAATGCAATGAATGGGACAATTAGAACTCCATAAAAAGCAATAATAACAAGAGCAATGTTTTGTACCAGGAGAGAAAAACCCCTCGTGTCAGCATATGCTTGGGCACAACCAGCTGAGGAAGGTCCTGGGGGCTGAGGTGGGTCAGCACTCTGTTCTCACTGGAAAAAAACATCATAGTGGGCTGAATCCAGCTGGTTGAGGAGGTTGATATTCCCCTTTTCTTGGGGGAAAGGCTGAGGCTAGACCCAGGACACTCACCTAAAAGGGATGAACAGAAACTGGAAGAGCAGAGCTGAGGGACACCAAGATACTCCAGGGCCTGAGCACAAGTTCTGCAAAGTCAAGTGTGGGGAACTGCACTGGTTTCATTTGGTAAAGAGGAGACAACTGCTCAAAATTACAGCAGCAACTGCTCAAAAGGTACTCACATTTATGAACAAAACTCTTTTTAGGGACAGTTGCTACAAGGAGCAATACACAGTTTGCAGCTTGAGAAATTAAAATGATTTACTGAAAAACTTTGTCACTTGGAGGTAATGCAGCACTGGAACATGATCAAAGATGTATAAAAATCTCTCATTTTAGACTCTCCTAGACAAAACCATGGCTGACCTGACCTAGTGCTGGCTATGGTCCTGCTTCTAGAGGGAGGCTGGACTAGACCCCTGCCATAAACTTCCCAAACAAGACAACAAGAAGTACAGCCAGCTTTTCCTGTACATTATCTACATTATTTCTGATCCTTTCCCAATCTTTTTTTTTTTAATTCCTTCATCCTACTTTCAGAAGGAAAAGAGGACAAAAGCAATGGAAAAAAAGTCAGAAAAGGAGAGTTTGTAAAGGCTGACATCTTTTCAAATAAAAAGAAATAATCCATAGAATTAATGGAGAAAATCAGACCAGATAATTTACATCCTATAGAACAAAGTTAAAGATTCTTGCATAACAGATTTCCTATTATTCATCAATTTGCAGTTCATGCCTAACTGCCTGACAGAGGATATCTGTACATTAGTCAGTCCCATCCTGACATGGATGGTAAATGGATGTTCACATCTTGCTCATCAAATGGTGTAACTGAGCTCCTCATAAAAATAATCATCATCACTGCACTACCAACATCTGTGGGACATCTGCTTGTTTCCTGTCTCCCCCAAAGATAACTAAGACCTTTTTTTCCAGTCATCTCTCAGGCTTTCACTCTGTTTTTAATGCTGCTTCCAGTGCCCTTCTCCTCCCCAAACCTGACTCTGTGCTTTTCCATGGGCCTCTGAAGCCACCATCACATATAATTGCTTCTGTTGACCATGCTGATTACTCCGGGTACCTTTCAGCAGTAAAAGCCTTGCATTTGCTTCCCACCCCTTATAAATCAATTTCCTCAAAAGCCTGTTTGTGCAGGAGCCCAGGCTCTTTTCCCTCTGATGATGAATGTGCTACATTTTTCATCGAGACGGGCAAGGCAGGAATTTCAGTGCAGTGTGTACATTTTGCTACCGCAGTGCAATGTTGGGGGAAAAACAAATGAGCAGCAAATCTGGCAAAATAAAAGCTGGATGGGGTCGTTTAAAATTAGGGTGATGAAGAAAAAAAAGTACTTTAAAACCAACGTAGTTTCTTCATTATTTATATTTATTTGTAACTCTGCCTGGAAACCAACGGTATGGATGGGGATATTCATTATTTCTGGGAATAGTTCATTTTTAACCTTAAGAATTTCCAATTAATTAACAAGCCTGTTTGCATTTAATTGTTATTTTATTCCTTTGCAAAGAAAACCTTGCTGATGGCTGAGACTACACCTCCCATAACGCAGCTTGGCCCCTCTTTCTGCTGAGTCACCCCATCCCTGAGGCAGTCCCATGGCAATGACTCAGCATCACAAGTGGCACCACAGGGAATTGACAGGTCAGACATTTCTTTCACAGATGAACTTTTCCTTTTGCCAGTATTAGAAAGAAAAGAAAAATCCCATTTACATCAGAAAGCAATAGTCTTGAAAAAACAAACAAATTAACAAATAAAACTCCATTCAATGACTTAATTAAAAGTTGGGGGTTTTTTAATCCACAATCACAGAATCTTTTGACCAACCATTTTAAAATGCCAAGAATAAGGCAGTGTTATTTTTCTCAATTTACACACAAGCAGTGAAGCACAGGGCTAAAAAAACTCCTGAGCTGATTCAAAGCAGCTTCAATTCACTGCAGCCTCCTTGACTTTGCAGATACTATTCTAAATCACACCAACTCTTGATTCACCCTGCATGATTTTTTCAAATTACCAGAGGATCCAACACACACCAGAAGCAGAATACAAATGTTTTAGGCTCTCAGTAGCTTCCAGTGCAAAATGGTATTTGCTTTCAGAGCACTCCCGTGTCTTTCAGTCCACTTTACTGGAAAAGCCTTCAGATGTCATCAGAGATTTCTCCTCTGCTGTTCATAATGAAGAAAATCCTCTAGTTATTGGGAATATTTATTAAAACAAAGAAGCAAAACACTAATACTGCAGTCTTTTGTGGTAGCAACTTCCATCTCAAAGGATAAGTTCACGTATGATGCATCAAAGTGATGAATCAGATGCAGCAGCTTTAGACATAATCACTCCATCTAGCCCTGAAAAGCCTCCAGCCCTAGGTGGAATATGGCAGAAATTGCACTGCAATATGTCACTTTAGCATGGCAAATGAAAAACACCTTCCCCAGTTCAAATCTCAAGGGGAGGGAGCCTGAATATAATTATCTACCCCGGCCTGTGCTTGGCTCGAGTGCAGCAAGGACAATTGACAGGGACAGAGGCTGTGGGACTGGAACTCCCCCCTCCACAGGGCTCCCACCTTCTCCGTGCCTGGGTTAGATCCCCTGGCAAGAGAAGGGGCTTAATGAGACCACCCTGTGGCTCTTGAGCACCTTATGTGAAGATCCTGTGCCAGAACTAACAAGTGGTAACACATAACCAGTGGCAGAGCCATGCTAGCAGGCACTGCCAGCAATCCTTGTAAATTTCTGTAGTACTGAGCTGGCAAAAGCTCCTGGAATCCACATTTCTGGTTTACACTGGTGTTACCCACCCCATCCATGAACCCATAGAAACTCATAGAAAACATCTGACCTCATTAGCTGGTGACCTGCTCCTGGAACTGTCCAGCCCTGTGGCTCCCCTGGGTACATGAGGAGGGATATGTACCTCCTGGTCATATCCAGGTCAAGATGGTCATTAGCCTCGGGCTATTAACTCCCGCTCTGACTGCTCAGCTGAGCACCAAGGTGACAGCATGCGTGGGACATAAAGATCTGTGCAGCAGCAGAAACACCAGCAGGGGCCACATGTTGAAGTATGAAGCAAATCCTCAACAGCCCTTCGAGGAAACATCACAGGCTACTGCACATCAGCCTTTAAAGGGATTATGGTGACCTTCAACACGTAGAAAGAAAGAAAAATTATGAAGATTTCTTCTTGAATTTAGCTAGATGGTCCTTTTCTCAGTTTTCCTCCCTGACATGGAGATCTGGGCAGTTGTGACAACAATCATTGAAGAAAATATGTCAGAAAGTAGCTGGTTAAGACTGAAAGATGAGAGTCAGCATGAGGACAAATTCCTGATGAAGTTCTGCTTGGTGCCTGTGCGGTTTCAGGGCAGGCAGGCCACTTACTAAAGGATAGAATTCACCGAAAGTGTCACTCTTTCCTACCTCAAGCCCTCAAGAGTGTGTATTCCATGAGTACAACACACCCACCATGGGTAAACTACTCCCACTACCAGCATCAACGTGGAACAAACTCTGCTGACACCCACAGCCTCACCTGGGGAGAAAGTGGAAAACAGAAATGCTCCAAGCAGCAGACACTGTCTTGCCAGAGAGAGGAGTCATTTTCTCTTCTTCTCCCTGCCTCAAAGGAGGTGTCATCTGACACATTTGCTTTCTTCTCCCTCTGAACTGGTTTCACCAAAGCAGAATAAATCATTCAAGCAAATCGGAAAAGCAATTTCTGCATAATTCATATCATGGAAGTTTCTCCATAGTAAGAGACATTTGGAGATGGTTTGGTATGAAAAATCAGATTTTTAACGAAGCATACACTTCCATGGAAAATATCCCAGTACACATAATTCCATGTGTGATGTGTGTTCCTGTCTGTGTGCTTAATAGAGGGAAAAAGGGTACTCCCTCAAGACTAAGATCCTGGGTTTGGGTTCATTATCCTCTATTTTTTAGCCAAACTAGAGCATTATACTGAGGGAATAAAAGATTTTTACCTGATATGATCTGTCATGAATTGAAAAACTGAGTTTTGCTCAGTTACCTGAATTCTCCAGATCTTTATAGGCTTCTGTCCAGGTCTTGGCCATGTTTGCCAGGGTGTACTCCATGATCTGGATGTCGGTGATGGGGCAGTTGCACTGCGGGAACTCCTCAGAGCACTGGCAGCCGCACTGGCTGTCCCGGCATATGTACTCGCCCTCGCCATTGCACATGATGTAACTCAAGGCAGACTGGACAAACTTCTCTTGTAAATATTGAGGGAAGATGATCTGGAGACCTGGAGAAGGAACAAGAGGGTTATGGGAGAAAAAAAATAAATAAAAAACCAATTTCAGGTATTTGTTCCTCTTTTCAAAACCTATATCATTAACAATTTGGGAAAGTTATGGTGAAGAATTAAAAGCTGTCATGAATAAGGAAGGTACAAATTGCATCCCTCCAGGGCAAGTCATGATTTAGCTGAGAACAGAGCCCATCTCATTCGTGGGAGAAGGGTGACGAGTAACTTCCCTTTCCTCAACACCCTTTCATCCCATTCCCAGATCCCAGCACAGTACAAAGCCCCTGAATGCAAAGCCCCAGGTGTGGCAGTTTTTGTCTCCTGAAACCAAGTGCTAGTTCAGAAGCAATGAGCATTATGCTGCCCTGACCTGTTTTGAGAGACGCTAAATGGGTTTGGTACCACAGAAAAAAGGAAAATACACACTGAAAGGGAAAATAAGAAGGAATGGAAAACAGAAGAAAGGAAAATAACACAAGAGAGGATTCGTAAAAGACCCTTGCAGAGTTAAGTGCCCAGCTCCCACAGCAAAAATACAGGAGTTGGGTACCTGAGCCTTCACAGCTTGCTCCCTGCTAGGAAGGTTCCTTGCCAAATCCTATAAAAGTGCAAATGGATTTAGTGCCAATGATTTCAGTGGTGCTCGGCAGATTTACATTAGCAGGGAGATCTATCCCCCTGTCCTTTCTCCATGGCAAGTGTTCGTGTATCCATTCATCTGTGCAGGCATTAGTGTAAGTGCACCCTTGCTCAGGTACCAGGGGATGTAATAACAGTTTAAGTGTTTGCCCTATGCACAGGATGGTTTTACATCCTGTCCTCCTCCAGACTCCCTATGGATGTCCCTGAGGATTCGCAGCTCTTTGCTTCTACCTGGTAAGTCCTGCCTGTCAGCCCCTGTCAGTGTCTGTGGTGCAGAGGCAAAGGACGATGACTCCGAGCAACCCTTTCACAGGACCCCCACTCGGAAAAGGCCAGGGACTTTGGAGTGGCAGCAAGAGGAGTTTATGGCCTGAACGGCAGCACTGAACTCCAGTGTAATGAAGGCACGTGGGTCAATTACCCATCTGTTTGTGTTTCTGCTGTGCTGAATTACCGGAGCCATGCTTGACAGCTCATTGGAGTGGAACGAAAATCAGACAATAATTCAGAGGATGAGAGTGTGCAGGAATGGCAAAAAGGGCTGTCACCCCTTTCAGGAGTGCAGGCCCATCTCTGATGGGTTGTGTTCACCTCAGACAAGAGAAAAATAGCGAGCAGTGACCCTGGGACCCCCATTACCCTTTTGCTTTTGGATCCAGAGAGGCACCTCAGCCTTAATGAGGTCCCTCTGAAAGAGCAGTTTTGAGGGCTCAGGAGGCTGTGGAAGGCACAGGGAGCCCTGTTTCCTCTCCCGCTGGTCTGGGTGAGAACCATGCTTGGTGGCAGCAGGCTGCCCCTCTGCCTGACCCCTCTTGCAGCCTCCCCACAGGATGAGCTTGGAGCACGGTCCAGCTGAGAATATGTTTGTGACACTTGCACAGGGAAGGACTTCAAGCCTGGCATTCAGTGACACTGCTTCTGCATAGATCCTGATGCCTTTTCTGCTTTGCTATTGGGGACTGGAAGGAACACACAAAGAGCTGACCAGTACAGCACCCCTGCAAACACCTCAAAACTGGCCTGCAGAGGACCATTATTTTGAGGTCCCTTTGGTCTTTTCTGAGATGTTTCTCAACAAGAAGCTCAGATTTCTTCCTGCTGTCTTCAGGACATCCTGAAGCTCAGCCTCTTCTAAGGATTGTAATGATAGGACAAGAGGGAATGGCTTTAAACTGAAAGAAAGTAGGTTTAGATTTGACATCAGGAAGAAATTCTTCTGTGTGAGGGTGGTGAGGCCCTGGCACAGGGTGCCCAGAGAAGCTGTGGATCCCCCTGGATCCCTGGAAGTGTCCAAGGCCAGGTTGGATGGGGCTTGGAGCAACCTGGGACAGTGGAAGGTGTCCCTGCCCATGGCAGGGGGTGGAATGGGATGAGCTTTGAGGTCCCTTCCAACCCAAACCATTCTAGGATTCTCTGATTTATCTGAAACAACCACCACAGAGGGATGGTCCCTTGTCAAATTCTCACATGGATATTAGTGATGGTCCCACCTGCCAGGATCCAAAACTTTCCTTCAGGATGGAATGAAAGTGCAGTGCTACTGGGGAAATGATCCACAAAGGGGACTGGAGAGCCTGAAGGCAGCTGTACTCACTGAGCTTCCAAGCTCACATGAGAGCAGAGCCAGACTTCTTGATGCGCACTGACTCTTCATTCATGGTCCAAGTCCCATGAATACATTTTCCACTCTGCTTCATGGAGGAGCAACCTGCTCTGGGTCTTTGAATATGATCAAATGACCTCAGGCTCTCAAGTTCTCCACAGTTTCTCTTTGAATTTTAACTTAGATAAAGCACAACAAGCTGTTTGGTCCTAGCTACAAACAATCCTGGCTTTGGAGATTTTTATTTTATCTTTTCCTGGAGGGAATAGGGCTGAAAAAAGCAACTGAAGTTTCAGGGAAAGCACTTCCCATTGCAAGGGACATCCTCTGTGCATTCCAGCAGATGCAGAAACATGAATACCCTATAATCTCCAAAACATAACATGTTTTAATACTGCAGTGCTTCTCGTGGATACTCACTTTTTGCCCATAAAACTCGTGGTTTCTGAAAAAAAAACCCCAACATTTCCAGGATAACCTCCCCTTGTAAGAAATAATACTGTGTTTAAGGGGCAATCAGACCTCTGTACACTTAGCACCAACTCAAGAAAGCACTGATATAAATACTTAACTTCATCAGAAAAGCAGTTTTGCTGGTATCCATCAGTTACCTGAAGAATTTGACAAGAAGCACACACTCAGAGCTGTGTTTGCACAAGTGACACCCAAATCCAGCCACTCATCAGAGCACCAGTGTGCACACTCCAAACACAACCCCCTGACTTTCAAAGAGCCTGGAGGGATTACATGTGACTCACATCTTCCAGCCAGGAATTTCCTTGTGGAAGAAATCAGTGTTACTGAAATACAGCTGTGCCTATTTCCACAGAAGTACTTTTATATATGTATACACATAAATATTTACAGATTCCTCATCATCCCCAGACAAGGGCAGATCCGTATCAATTTTTTTGCTTTAGTTTTGAGCAGACCTCAGCAAGAGATTTTACAAGCACTATGCCAGCACCAGCATCTCACCAAGTCCTGGCATCCTCCCTTTCATGTGTAGCTCTATCCCATGCCCAGGGACTAAATATTGCTGGAATTCAGTGGGTTATGGTTGTCAGTAAAGCACAGGCGCCATCAATCTTTTGAGACCACTGCTCTGGGTACTTCAGTTGCCATGTGTAAAGCAGGAAAGCTGTAAACCCAAGGAATATAACAGCCCCACAGAGCAGCTTGTGCTATCTGGGAAAGCCCTGTTGCCAGCCACAACCCTAATAAAATATCCCAAATGCTCTGTTGTTCTCTAAGAAATTTATTTGGATATTGCAAACATTCAGAAAAACATATATATATATTCAATCTTTCACTGTTGTTTACTGATGAAACAACCTCATGTCAGCAGCCAAGAAGAGGCACAAGCTGGACTTAACTGGGATATTGGGCCATTTGATTGGGGAGAATCCCTCAGTCCAAGCCAGGGGGCACAAGGAATGGGCTCATCCCCAACAGCAGCCTCAGGAGCTGATAACAGACGCACAAGGTAAGTTTGCTGCTGACTTGAATATCTTAGGTTTGAAGGTAACTTATTGATCAGACGGGGAATTCTGCCGCTTTGTAAAGCATAAAGTTCCTCTTTAAAAATGAAGAGCAGCACAGATTTGGTATAAGTTTATCTTGGATAACTACAGGCAGAATATGAAGTGTCTGACAAGGGAACATGTCCTTAATTCACCTAGAAAAACTATTAAAGAGAGATGTTTGGCTTTAGACTGTATATAAAAGGCTTCCTGCATTAAAAGAGGTAAATTTCCCCAGCTCTAAATTAGAGCTATTTGAAATATTTTTCACAGAAGAGTTCTCTGTTGAAAATGCAGCTTCATTGAAGCATTTTGTGAGAGCATGTTGACTCCAAAAGCACTTTTGACTTCCTAAATGTATTTTTTCATATTCCCTCATTTCACTGCACTGAAAAGCTGAAATGTTTTGTGTTTTCATTACCATTCTGCCCATTTTGGTCATTACTGTTCTGCCCATCTTGGAAAAAGCTTTAATAACAATTGTAATGTAAATTCTAATGTTATACTATCATATACATTATATAGGTATATAATAGATCTCTCTATGTAATTATATATGTATAATATAGAAGGGCATTTACAGATATATAAAAATGTAATATTAAATATAGTAATATAATATATTTAATATTATATAAGTATTGTCTATAACATAAAATATATATAGTATTATAATATATGACCATATTTGATGTAGCAAATGACATGATATGCAACATTTCTTGCCTATTGTTGCACAGTTTGGAACAGCACAGAAGGATTGTACCTCACTGAAATAGTGCTATGCTCCAATATTGACATATACTGTCAATAACAGTATTGATACAACAGGATATGCCTCTGAAATTTGGATTTCCTGAAATTTTTTTAAAGTGTTGCTTTTTCAGTCAAATTTTCCAATTTTTGCCCAGGACACTTGTCCAGGGAACACAAATTCCACTTTCCCACCACGTTGCTGTAGAGCTGCTGGCATCCTGCCCTGTATCACCACAGGGATCCTGCTCCAGGGAGTGCTGGGAAAAAGGGAGACCTGCCCCTCCAGTGATAAATATTTTGTATATATATGTATATATGTACCACAGCGCATGTCATGCATACTGGGCCCACAAGGATACTGGTTTGTAAATTAGTGATTATTTTCTGTCCCAGTAACCACAAGTGCAACACCAGGCACCTTGCACCGTTCTCCCCTGAAATCAACCTGCCCAAACCCCACATGGGTTCATGGAGTCATTTAGGTTGGAAAAGACCACCAAGATCATCGAGTCCAACCTTTGGCTGATCACCACCTTGTCAACCAGACCAGAGCAATCAGTGCCTCCTTCCACCCATTGTCTCTCCTGAAAGGCACAGCTTTGAAACTCCAGCTCCCAGGGCTGGGCAGCAGCAAGTTCAGACAGAGAAATTCTCCCTGTCATGAAGAAGCTGCTCTTTTATTGAGCTAGGCTCAGAGCTGGAGTGACACAAAGGCAGGAACATGGATTTCTGTCAGCAGCTCATGCTCAGCTGCTAATCAGATCAGAGGAGACTTGGTCACGATACATTACCTGCTACAGCCCTGTGACTAATTCTTAATGAGGCCTCTCAGAGCAGAGGAAGGATCCTGGGTAGTTATCCCAAAACCACACTCCAGATTAGGTAGAAAACTCAGGCGGAACTTTACAGGTCACTTTGTTCTAATAGGAAGAGCTCCTACCTTCCTCCCTTCCCTCGCTGTCTCCTTTGGCTTGGCTCCAGCCTCTCCCTGCACTGGGTTCAGCCATGGACATCCATGAAACCCAGGTGTGGTTGACCCCCAAGGTCTTTTGTCTGCTCCCATCAGAGATCACAGCCTCATCTCCTCTCTCGCCTAATTTTTCCCTCCTCCACCACCTCCTTTCCCCTCCCTTGGTTTATCTCCTCTCTTGTAGAATCAGATAACCAATAGAGGTCTATTGATTCACCTACTTGTCTGCCTATAACCGGAGCTGCCTGCTGATTTAGCTGCTTCCCCCCTTATCTCATGTGTCATCCTTGGGTTTTCCTTACCAGCATCTATCATCACAGTGTAAAAAACCCCTCAAATTGCCCATTGTTAATTAGGTAAGAACCAGAACTCAGTGATTTGGGTAATCACCAGCATAGTGAAAACAACCTGCCTATTATTTTTAAAGGCAAATAATAACAACAATAATATTATATCCACAACATATGATGGGTAAATGAAACCCATTTCTGTGAAACCAAAGATTAAAACAGCACTTGCCAAATTATACTCAAAGCAGAAGATGTAATGTAGCCCATTCATCTGAAAAATTAAAATTTGTGCAAGTACAAGGATTCCAGAAATAAAACCATCTGGGCAAATGAGCAATTAAATCCTACATTTCCTTTTTTTGTAAAAAACTTGGGAATAACCTTCATAGATTACATGCCCAGTGAATTTCCTCCTTCTGCTGAAGCTGACTTCTTGCTAACCAGAATGTATTTATTTATTAATTCAGCCATGACCTCTATCTGTTGACTTCTGGACTAGCTCCCCATCTGGGACTGAAGCCATGGCTTCTAGCATCCAAATAAAACCTCTGTGACTTTTCCCAAAGATTATGGTCATTAGAGAGTCCCAAAAGCTGATCTGCAAACCTCTTACACAAATCAGCAATTCGGGAGGGATGGAGAGACGTGGGCAGAATTCTCCTTCAATGTTGATGGAAGAGGTCACATTTTTTTTATGTTGGTATGTGTACCATACACAGAAGTCCATCAAAATTCAATGGCAGAGGGCACTCAGACACTTCACTGGGGTCAGCCCTGGCTCTGCTCAGCTGAGCCTCGTGTGAAGCCACCAGAAGTTTCAGGAAACTTTCAGACACAGCAGAATCCCAGCAAAGAGAAGAGGGGAAAGGACTCAGAAAAAGGGGACCCCTCTCCCATTTCCACGCCCCTCCCTGGTTCCTGGGCCCTACCTTGCAGGTGGAGTTTGCTCTCCGTGCTTTGCAGAAGGACAGAACTCACAGAGTCCAGATTGTCATAGCTGTTACAGCCCAGGGGGCCGGTTCGAGTTTCTGTTACCTGCACAGGATGTAGAAAAGAGAGAACATTCCCTTTGTCACCAGCACCACACCTTCCCCAGGCTTTTAAAATCTTTTCATTCAAGGACTCCTTGTCACCAGCTGATATAACCCAAAACCCATCTTCCCTAGTTGGGAAAAAAGGCCCCACCCTGCACAGACACTGCTAATGTTTGGTGCAGTCGCCAGCTGAAAAATCAGAATGAATTGTGGCTGCTTTCTTTAGGGTACCGCAGGTTATTCTGGACTTGGCAATGGGATCCTGCAGATTGATGTTTCTCATGGACGATCTCCATTGGAGAACATCAGAAGCCTGTAGAGGAATTATTCCCTGGCTTCTCTTCTTGGAAAGCAAGAAACAGAGATGGATTGTGAGCCCACTGTGGTGCCTGGTGGTCCCACAACAGATGTGAACACCAGCCCTGTGCTGAGGATGGATGACCTGCAGTGCTGCTGCTGTTGGTTTCCAGCCATGGAGGAGAGCTGCCCTTCCGGAATTCACCACGGATGATTATCTGCTGTCACTGTTTCAATATCTCAATACAATTTCCCATCCAGAAGGGAACGGACTCAGCCATGAGACAGCACAGAACAATAACGAGAGCTGAAACCTTTCAGAAATGGCTAACAATGATGACTCCATCCACATCATCTTCCCTGGAGGGAACTCAGCAACAATAAAATCCTTGCCCAGTGTTGGATGATTGCTTTCAGAGAAGGCAGCTTTTGCAGAGCCATTTTCCCTATTTTGTATTCTCTGAGCAGCTTCCCTTTCTTCCTGCTGCAACCCCCAAGCTGTCTCTCAGTCCGTTTCATTCCAGATGCCTCAGTAATGCCACACTGAGTTTTTCACCTTGTAGCAAATTCAGCTGAGATGTTTTGCAGCCTTCCACCCCCAGGAGACAAATACTGCCTAGGTGGCACAAGATTGTTCATTTCACAGACCTGCCTTTCCCTTCCAACCTCCATCAATGATCTGGGTCCTCTGCTCCCTCTCTCCCTTCCAGAAGTCACTGTCACATTTAGTGAAAGTCTCCCATCCTACACAACCACCACACTGAATGCCCACCTCTTTCCAGACATTAGTGGTCCTGGGGAGATCAATTCTTCAATTGAATAAGAGAGAAACTAACCCTGGGAACAAAACAACTTGTGATCAAAGACATCAGACTGGCAAAGTCTTGCCCCAAATCCCTAGAGAATCCATATAGGCCCATAATCCTTTTCCTCTTCCTAAGGCAATATGTGGTACCTTGATTGCTCCGGTAGAGATCTGGATCTCATGGAGTCTCCTCATGGTGCCATCACGATCTACAAAGTAGGAGGACGCGAGCTGGTGCAAAGCTTCCACGCTCTGGGTGGCGTTTCCTGACTTTCTGTCGAGGCGGCTTTTGTCCATGTACATGGTTAAGGCCTCCTCTCCTGCAGCAGAAAGAAAAGATTTCAGGCTGCCAGGTAGGGTCATCTTAACAGAAGCAAATGGTGTCATCTACTGCACCTAAAGAAAGAAAAGTCCGACACCTAAAACACTCTTGGAAGAATTCGCCCTTCCTCACCAGCACAAGGACCCCAGGGGGATATACAGAAGCCTCTTCCTCTATTCAGACAGCAAGGCCATGTCCACCAGACAAGTAAAGCAGCTCCACTGAATTGAGTAGACAACAGTTTGGACATTTTTTAGCCAGCAGAGCTTTGCCACAACTGCTGGAGAGGATTCAGCCCATCTGTCCCAGTCGAGGAACATTCTCTCTGTGGGCAGTGCCTCTAGAATGATGCACACCTGACAGGAGAAGATCCCACTTTATGCAAGTCTTTGTCTGACCTGATTTCTAGATGGAATAGATGATGACTGCAAATAGAACATAGTACACAGTGAGGTACAGTGGACAAACAAATGTTAGTTGGGCCTCTTCAGCTTCCAGTGGCCTTGCAAAAGGGGAAGGGAAAGGGGATGAGTGAAGAGAAGTAATCAAAGAGTAAATAAGAAAGTTAATTTGAACTAACCACCCTTCCTGCTTCTTTCCTCTCCCAGAGTCTCATTCAGGGAACATAAGTAGGGAGTGAAAATACTGTACTAGATAAGGGATGAAGGCGGGTGATTTTGAAATGGTCACCACAGAGAATCTGGGTGTGAAGCAATTAAGAACTGATAAATGTCAGCAGAGATCTGAATGTAACAAAACATATCTGAAAAGGATATGAAGGTGAGAAGGAATATTTACCTAATAGTTCAAATTGTGCTAGGCAAGGTACATTAAAATCCAGTTCATTCTTAACATAAGGCTGGCACTATCAGAGGTCTAAAAAGGTAGAATGCCATCCTGCATCCTTAACACGTGAAACTTGGATTTTAATAAACGAAAGAAGACAAAACTATGGGAGGAACATGCCATTTTTACATAACTCTCTTAATGAGAACGATGGTGTTTGTTCTTATTTGATAGATGAACCACTGATGAATTCACTGCCTCTGGCAGTGACAGCATGGTCCAAAAAATATATACCACCACTTCCAAGGCCAAAAAATACTTTGGTCTTTATCATCTTTGAACAATTTTTTTTAAGAGAACAAGGACTTATTTTTCTTTAAAATTCTTATTAGCTGAAACAGTTTAATTCATCCAAATTACTTCTTTCATTGCATATATGAAAAAAATAACCCAAAATCCCAGTAAGCCCTCCCCCTCACTTTCACTGGAAATTTTCCAGCTTTTATCTGAAAGCCAAATGCCTGAAAACAAACCAAAAATATTCTGGCTGAAAATCAAAATATTTTTATTAGATTTCAGTATTTCAAGAAATAGTTGTGTTGAGCATTCAGCCTTTGGCTTTGAGATGAAAAATGGTCAAATTTTTTGTGGAAAGAAGGTACTTTTCATCAAAAGAATTGATCAGTTGAAATCTTTTAATTGGCTTCGCAGGACCAATTCACTCCTTCGCAGTGGAGAAGTTTGTCATATAAAACTTTGTCTTTAATATTTTGTTAAAAATAACAGACTAGCCTTTGACCATGATCAAAGCTGTGGTAGTAACAATATCATCATTGTTACCTCTCACAAAAACACTTTCCCTGGAAAATGACCAGCTTCGGTTTCCTTTATCACCATTACCATTATTGTGTGTTGAGCTTGTGAGGAGACCTTGGCAGGGATCAAGGCTCTGCCTCATCAGGCTCTGTCCACACAAACAAAGTTAATCCATCTTCCAGAGGATTTAACCCCCTGTATCTGATGAGACACAACGGATGAATACAACAAACAGCCAGCAAGGCACAGGTAATAAAATGGCTGTGATTAGTGAGAGGAACAGTGGTCACTGCACTGACCACTCTCAGTGCATTTTCATGTTTATGTGTTTTTCAGGAGGACTTGAAAAAACCTTGTCAGTTTTCATGAGTCAACTCATTTGCCACTGAAGAGGCTGAATCAGTGTGAAAGTGTATTTTGAGCCAGAAGTTTTGGATCTCTCATGTAACAGAAGCATTTAACTGCACGGAAATGCAGCAGGGAGAAATGAGAAATGGTGCTTCGCCACCATTTTTTGAGGCTGTGGCAGGAGAAGACCTGGCATAATTCTCCCCTAAACTGTGATTCACAGCCATCAACTGTTCATCAATTCCACTGATAATTGGAAAAAACCAACCTTTTCTGGAAAAATATCTTGCCTTATATTAATAGCCAAGGCACAAAAATCAGGACTTTTTCATTCCAGACTAGTTCACTTTCACTAGAGGAATTCTGAGGCTGGAATGCCTTGGCCAGAGGGCAGGCAGGAAGCCTGGGTGAAATCACAGCAGGCAGCAGTACTGGTGTCAGATCACCAGCAGATCTCCTATTTGATTTGGTCCCCACACAACGCAAACTAGGCACTAAGAAACATAACAGAGAAGAGAAATCTGTGCTCTGGGGCAGTGGGGATCAGTGATTTCCCCACAAAAGCTGTCATTTTTTTCCTCCAAAGGAAGAAAACAGAGAAATAAAGTCCATGAGTGATGATGCTTTTTCCTGAAGGACCAGTGCTGAGCGGGGACACTGCTGCTGGAAACCTATTTCATGTAGCTCTGTTCAGAGCTGGAAAAGCCCGGCATCCCCATCGAGGGGGCACATGGGAAAGCAACTCTTGGATCAAGAGAGGTTAAGAGAATTTTGCTGCATTATTAAGTCTTAATTTCTCCTTTATTAAGTGAATGCTATGTTCAAAGTTGTTTTTCCTTGAGGGCTTTTCTTGAAAATTGGTTCTCAGCTCTGTGTTTCATCCCAGAGCATGGATGCCCTCAAAGTCACCCTTCACCAGTGCCTTTGTCAGAACTAGACCGGAGCAGACCTGGGTTTTTACTGGGCTCTCAGGGGACCTGGCTGCTAGGTAGGTTGAAAGGCACCAGAGCTGTTCCTCCTGTGGCCAGGTGTGGAAATTGCTGTGTTCAGGTGCTGCTCTATCTCCCACTCTCCTGGGGCCCATGCAGCAGCTGGCATTTCAAAGCCAGACAATTTCCTGTGTGTTTGTCACTCGTCTGCTACCTCCTCAGACACCAGGCTGAGCTACAAACAGCTGTAACCCAGGGCAGAACTTCTTGCAGCTCTGCTGAGGAGGCACCAGGTCCTAGGAGAGCCAGTGTGCCAGGACATGTCTGTTTTTATATCCCAGAGCTCTTGTTTAGCCCACAGACTGTGATTAGAGCGTGTCCTCTGTGCATAATGCATCCCTAGCTCCATCAACATTTTCCCTGGGACTGCCATTGCCAAGATAAATCCTCCTTTTCTCCCTACCATTGCTCACCATGCTCGGGGCTGGTGGAGCGTTTAGCTCTCCCCTCCAACACTAGTTCTCATTACAAGTCTCTGCATATTTAAAGTTGTTGTGTTGTAAAATCAGGAGAAGAAACAAGTCCCTGTGAATAATTTACAACCTCACCCAGGCAAAATTAAAAATATATTTTACCATCAAAGGTCTTTCCTATTTTGAATTTCCACAGATATGAGTGGCAAGAAAGAGAGAAATGTCAATGGAAAAAAAAGTAAACCCACAAAAAAACCTAAAACTCACTTTACTTGGCTGTCTTGGGCTCTGTAAAACATGGTCCTGAAAAGTGAATTCCTCAAAAAAAAGCAGTTTATCTTTATCCAGACTTCATTAAGGCCTGATGAAAGCAGTCACTTGTGCTCTTCAATGCTCGGAAACCTCCTTTCTCTCACATTTCCTGCTGATGGAATGGACTTGTTTGGGTGCCTGGACTGGAAGAGCAGCCCAAGGATCTTTGAAGGACATTACCACACCAAAGGCCCTTTGACTTCAGGGGAGCTGTGCCAATTTACCTACCACCTAATTTGCACCTGAATCATATGCACACACCTAATCTCATCCCAGTGTCTGCAGAATGCTCTGGGAACAGACAGATGGCCAGAAACTCCTCAAAGTTCACTACAACATGGAAATGTGACAAGGCTGGAGGTGAGGTACATTAGAAGGAGCAACAACAACAAATTCTGAAGTAAAATTGAGCCTTTAACCCTGCAGAATCCTTCTCACGGATAGTAGTTCTTGGAAGAAAAGCATTTAAATGAAAAAAAAACCCCACCCCAAAGGCGGAAAAGAACTGTGAAAATAATACAGAGGGGGAAAAAAGAACCAGGAGCAAATATCAATAGGAGCTGCTGATTTTCACTCCTCCAGTGTTCAACAGTCACTACTCAAAATGTTCCTGCAGCACCACCAGCATCGCCGGCTCAGGAGTTCATGGCCCTACAGGGCTCTCCCTGATGTCATCCCTGACACATTCTGTGCACACACAGACCTCTCTGCAGCCCTTGCATACACATTTTGAATTTTACCCAACTACTTTTTTCAAAAGTCTGTTCCATGTTAATGCATTCAGCCTTCTGGCCATCTCTTCCCCTCTGCTTATGCTCCCTGCCCACCTCCTTGAACTCTCTTTTCCTGGAGCTCTTTAAAATTCCTCCAGTTCCAGCAAGAAAGGATGTTTCCCCCCACATTTGTTTCCATCCTGTAAAAAAGAGGGATGAACACATTCTGTTGTGAAGCTGTGGTCAGTGGTGCAAGGCTGGCAGGACAGTCCCCCAGCTGAGGGATGTGTTTCTCCTGACACACACAGTGGTCAGAGCAGCACAGGGGCACACATAGCACAGGGGCTGAACTCTCACCTCACACTCTGAATTCATTTGCAAAGGCTCTTTCTACTCTGGAGACACAGACGGGCTTTGGGAGGGGGAGCTGCAGCCTGGCCCATGCCCCCCCGACACCACCATGGTTTCAGAGTCACAGGGATGTTCAGATTGGAAAGGACCACAGTGGAGTATTTGGTCCAGCCTCCCTGCTCTAGCATCCCAGAGCACATGGCACAGGACTGCATCCAGTTGGTTCTGGAATATCTTCTGTGAGGAAGACTCCACAACCTCTCTGGGCAATCTGTTCCAGTGCTCCCAAGAAAGAAATACTTCCTCATGTTCAGGTGGAACTTCCTGGGCGTCAGTTTCTGACTGTTCCTCTTGTCCTTGTGGCTGGCACCACCAAGATGAGCCTGGTCCATGCTCTAGGCACCCTCCTTTAGATAATTATAGTCATTAATGAGGTCTCCTCTCAGTCATCTCTTCTTGAGACTCAACAGCCCCAACTCCCTCAGTTTTCCCTTGTAACAGATGTCCTAGTCCCGTCACCATTGCCATAGCCTCTGCTGGACTAATTCCAGGAACTCCATGCCAAACTGGACACATTTCCAGCACTGCCCAGTGCCTTCACCACACCTCCCCTACCGCCTCCCTCATCAGAAAACAGCCCAGGTTGCCACCTACCTCCCAGGGTGGCAGAGATGAGGAGGTGGGTGCCGTACTTTTTGATGATGGTATCAATGAACTGCTGCGTGGTGGGTCTCCTGCCCAGAAGGCGGATGCTCCTCTGGAACTCAGGCATCAGGGGCAGTGGGTTGTGGAGCAGGTCCCTCCGCTCGATGGCTGTGTTCCTCACCTTCCAACGGGCAAACTCCCTATGCCACAACACAGGAACACAACAGGGGTGAGGCTCCGATTCTGGAGGGGCAGGGAGAATCACCGGGGGCAGGAAAGGAGGATGGAGAGGGAGCAAATCCTGTTGGACACCCCCACACAGATACACACGTGAGGCCACAGGGCTGGACAGAGAGGAAGGGAAGGAGAAGAGGAAAAGCGAGACGTTATTGCACAATAAGGATACACTATGAGGATCAGACTGGTGAGGAGGTGCCCTCAGAGTCATCAGAGGTGTCCAGCAGAGAGCTGGACTTCCCTAAAACAAAAGCAGGCTGGTCCTTTCAGACTACCACACTTTGGGGTCTTGCACTTCTCCATAAAGCAGGAAATTCTGGTCTCTGTCAGCAAATGAACTGGTCTAGACCGCAGATCTAGCCCAAACTTATCATTGTCATATCCCTGCTGCCCACAAGCCTTCCTAGCACACTTTTGCATAGCAAAGCTGAAGAAAATACATTTTCTCCAAACACCTTCATCTTTCAGCACCAGGAGTACGGCAAAAGAGCATTTTGGAAAACAATTTTTGAGACAAACCTTGTAAAAGGATGGAATCAGATATAAGCAGAGTCCAGGATGAAAGCGGAGGTTTTGGTTGTGTTTTAGGAAAAAAAAAAAAGTGATTCTCAAATCCATGCTTGTAAACTCAGAGCAACTGAGAAAAAAAATAATGTTTGCAAAAGCAGTTCTTTATTGTAGGTATCTATTTTGAAATGACACAGAGGGAAATGCCTAGAGAAAAGCTTGCACACCTGCAATCTAAAAATCAGGCCTCTGAAACATCACCAGCTGAGCACCTGAAAAATGAGAAACCTATTAAAGTATTTCGAAAAATACTGAGCTAAGCCTTCCTTAAAGGAGACGATATTATTTATACCCATTTCTCCTACAATGCACCTGCTCTATCTTAAGCTGTCTCCCAAATCACCAACTCACAGGCTTCTCTGTCACTTTTCATTCACTTCTTCCTGCAACTTAGGTTTAGGACAAACATTTTATTTAGATTATAGGTGTTGTGGTTTAACCCCATCTGGCAACTCAGCCCCACACAGCCACACACTCCTCCCAGAGAGGAAGAGAGTCAGAAGGGTGAAAGCGAGAGAACTCATGAGTTGAGATAAACCATTTAGCAGATAAAGAAAAAGCTGCACAGGCAAGCAAAGCAAAACAAGGAATCCATTGCCCACTTCCCATCACAGTCTGGAGTTCAGCCATCCCCAGGACTTCATCAGGGTGACTAGGGAAGACAGACTTTCTCACTTGGCACATCTCCCTTTCCTCCTCCTTCCTCAGCTCTATAAACTGAGCATGATGTCCTAATGGTGCGGGATATCCCTGGGGTCAGCTGGGGTCAGCTGTCCAGGCTTTGTCCCCCCTGCAGCTCCCTGTGCATCCCAGCCTCATCACTGGTGGGGTGGGATGAGAGGCAGAAAAGCCTTGACATGTGTAAGCTCTGCTCAGCAGCACCCCTGTGTTATCAGCACTGTTTGCAGCAAAAAAACCACAGCCCCTACCAGCCTCTATGGAAAAAATTTAACTTTATCCCACTCTTACAGAAGAAATTTAATAATGGTGTTCTCTGGGAATAGCCTTGTTTAGCATTAGTGTGTCTCAGCCATAGCAGCTAAAGCAGAGGAAGCCTTCAGGTTCAAGAGCTGACCAAGAGTAAACTTCTTTGAGAAAATTAATGCTGAATGAGCTGAATTCAGCAGATACAAGTGGAATGAAGATAAGGACCAAGGAGGCTATTCCAAGATAATGAAATAACTTCAGAAGAAGGCCAGCCTAGTGGCCAGTAAAACCAATAAGAAGTTAAGGGACCATTGATCAGAATTAAGGATTTGGGGTTGGATTTGAGGATTGGGTGATTAGAGGATTGGGTGATTCTGAGGCTTGAATTGGGATAGGGGTCCTCTCTGAAGGCACCCAGCTCAAACTGTAACCCAGAAAAGACTAATTGGAAACCTTCAGGCAGACTTGGCATTCCCAGCAGGATCCTGGGGTCAAATCTGTTGCTGTGGCTAGTGTGGAATAATCCATAACATCCAGTCCAAACCAGGAATGACAACACCTGGCACTGAGGCAGCGCTTCCCATCATGGTGTGTCCATCCAGCACAACGATCTCACCTGGCTGGCAGAAACCCTGACACACAGGCAGATTTAGGAGACTCAGTTGCAAAGCCAGGATCAAAAACCAGATCTTTTCTGCCCAGGTTGATTCTATACTCAGTCCACTCAAAGTGTGTTAGGTTATTTGACTTAATGTAATTATGCAGGTATTTATTCTGATTGTGCCCCTTCACAACACTCCACGCTGCCTGACAGCAGTTACATTCATCAAAATAGCAAAGTGCCCGCTATTTATTTCAAAATATCTCCTTACACTTGAGCTAATACCCCCTCTGTAGTTCCTTGCTTTCACAAGCCAAGTCAAAATGCCAAAACAAAACACACCTCTTACTAACTTACAAGAGTTATTAGTGTCAAACCTTCCAATCGGAAGAAACAGCCATCTTCCCTAGAAAAACCTCAGTCTACATGCAACCCCCTCCCCCTCCATACAACAGGTTCTTAACGCGAAGAGTGACTGAAACAGATCATTGGCTCCCCAGTTGTCTGCAGATAACAAACACATCACCAGTGTATCCCCTTTATGGAGCAGAGGGTGTTAGCTGCTGTTCCAGAATTGTGTAAAAGTTGATTTTAATGATAAATAAAACTTTAAAAGTAAAGACAAATATTTTCTCTCTGACGCTACAGAGAGGTTTCTCCAATCATTCCAGATTAGAGTTTCAATCCCAGACCTTGCTACACAAGGAAATCCCCTTTGAGGAAGGAATGGTCCCTTCAGCAGTTGCACTGCATGGGAAGAGGCAGAGCTGGATGCTCAAAGACAGGCAAGGTTTTATAATAAATAGACATGCCCCTGTTCCCATCAGAAAGATCATAACTAGCAAGCATAGGAAGAATGCCATTTGTGATTCTTCTCCAAACAGACGATTATTGCTTCCTGTAAAACTCAAGCACACATTCATATTCCTGCTTCCTGCAGTATCCATAAAGTCAGGAGGGACCAGAGCAGTCCAGAGCCAGCACAATTTCAGGAAGGGCTGAGGGAATGTTTCATGTTTCCAATAAAGTACAGAGAGTTTGGTTTTGCTGCTTTGTAATAGATAATTCAGCAGCAAAGACCATAGAGTTGAAATGTGCTGCTGCTCAGGTATCTGACCCTTATTGATCCCTATTCTCCTTCAGGGAAGCTGTGGATGCCCCATCCCTGGAAGTGTCCAAGGCCAGCTTGGACAGGACATGGAGCAACCTGGGATAGTCAAGGTGTCCCTGGGTGGACAAGGGATGACGGGGTGGGACAAGATGAGCTTTAAGGTCCCTTCCAACCCGAACCATTCTAGGATTCTATGATATATCAACACCCAGACCCTGAGAGTGTCTTCATTCAGGGTGTGGAGATGGACAGGCCAAACTAAGAAGCGATGGGCAAGGAAGGCAGGAGAAAGCAGGAAAGGAGAATGAAATTTTGATAAACAATGTGTCCAATGGGAAAGTGGGTTCATTTTTTTACATCAGGTGCAATATCACCTCATGGCAGGAGGGAAAAGCAGGAGTTTAAAAGAAATCACTGTCTTATCTTCAGCCTTTCCTGGTGCCAAGGGACAATCCCAGTCCCTATTCATGCTGTAGATGAGCCCTGAGCAGGATCCACCTCTAAAGCATGATGGTGAAGGAGACTTTTCCCACCCAATTATTATTGATGCCATCCCTCCCCAGGGCTTCCNGAATGAGCTGAATTCAGCAGATACAAGTGGAATGAAGATAAGGACCAAGGAGGCTATTCCAAGATAATGAAATAACTTCAGAAGAAGGCCAGCCTAGTGGCCAGTAAAACCAATAAGAAGTTAAGGGACCATTGATCAGAATTAAGGATTTGGGGTTGGATTTGAGGATTGGGTGATTAGAGGATTGGGTGATTCTGAGGCTTGAATTGGGATAGGGGTCCTCTCTGAAGGCACCCAGCTCAAACTGTAACCCAGAAAAGACTAATTGGAAACCTTCAGGCAGACTTGGCATTCCCAGCAGGATCCTGGGGTCAAATCTGTTGCTGTGGCTAGTGTGGAATAATCCATAACATCCAGTCCAAACCAGGAATGACAACACCTGGCACTGAGGCAGCGCTTCCCATCATGGTGTGTCCATCCAGCACAACGATCTCACCTGGCTGGCAGAAACCCTGACACACAGGCAGATTTAGGAGACTCAGTTGCAAAGCCAGGATCAAAAACCAGATCTTTTCTGCCCAGGTTGATTCTATACTCAGTCCACTCAAAGTGTGTTAGGTTATTTGACTTAATGTAATTATGCAGGTATTTATTCTGATTGTGCCCCTTCACAACACTCCACGCTGCCTGACAGCAGTTACATTCATCAAAATAGCAAAGTGCCCGCTATTTATTTCAAAATATCTCCTTACACTTGAGCTAATACCCCCTCTGTAGTTCCTTGCTTTCACAAGCCAAGTCAAAATGCCAAAACAAAACACACCTCTTACTAACTTACAAGAGTTATTAGTGTCAAACCTTCCAATCGGAAGAAACAGCCATCTTCCCTAGAAAAACCTCAGTCTACATGCAACCCCCTCCCCCTCCATACAACAGGTTCTTAACGCGAAGAGTGACTGAAACAGATCATTGGCTCCCCAGTTGTCTGCAGATAACAAACACATCACCAGTGTATCCCCTTTATGGAGCAGAGGGTGTTAGCTGCTGTTCCAGAATTGTGTAAAAGTTGATTTTAATGATAAATAAAACTTTAAAAGTAAAGACAAATATTTTCTCTCTGACGCTACAGAGAGGTTTCTCTAATCATTCCAGATTAGAGTTTCAATCCCAGACCTTGCTACACAAGGAAATCCCCTTTGAGGAAGGAATGGTCCCTTCAGCAGTTGCACTGCATGGGAAGAGGCAGAGCTGGATGCTCAAAGACAGGCAAGGTTTTATAATAAATAGACATGCCCCTGTTCCCATCAGAAAGATCATAACTAGCAAGCATAGGAAGAATGCCATTTGTGATTCTTCTCCAAACAGACGATTATTGCTTCCTGTAAAACTCAAGCACACATTCATATTCCTGCTTCCTGCAGTATCCATAAAGTCAGGAGGGACCAGAGCAGTCCAGAGCCAGCACAATTTCAGGAAGGGCTGAGGGAATGTTTCATGTTTCCAATAAAGTACAGAGAGTTTGGTTTTGCTGCTTTGTAATAGATAATTCAGCAGCAAAGACCATAGAGTTGAAATGTGCTGCTGCTCAGGTATCTGACCCTTATTGATCCCTATTCTCCTTCAGGGAAGCTGTGGATGCCCCATCCCTGGAAGTGTCCAAGGCCAGCTTGGACAGGACATGGAGCAACCTGGGATAGTCAAGGTGTCCCTGGGTGGACAAGGGATGACGGGGTGGGACAAGATGAGCTTTAAGGTCCCTTCCAACCCGAACCATTCTAGGATTCTATGATATATCAACACCCAGACCCTGAGAGTGTCTTCATTCAGGGTGTGGAGATGGACAGGCCAAACTAAGAAGCGATGGGCAAGGAAGGCAGGAGAAAGCAGGAAAGGAGAATGAAATTTTGATAAACAATGTGTCCAATGGGAAAGTGGGTTCATTTTTTTACATCAGGTGCAATATCACCTCATGGCAGGAGGGAAAAGCAGGAGTTTAAAAGAAATCACTGTCTTATCTTCAGCCTTGTCTGGTGCCAAGGGACAATCCCAGTCCCTATTCATGCTGTAGATGAGCCCTGAGCAGGATCCACCTCTAAAGCATGATGGTGAAGGAGACTTTTCCCACCCAATTATTATTGATGCCATCCCTCCCCAGGGCTTCCAGCTTCCAGGGCACATCAGGGAGGTGAAAGCCCATTTCTGCTGTACTCTCCCTGTGCTTGGATGTGTGGTTTTCCCAGCTGATGAGAAAAGCTGAGCAAATATGTTATGATGAATAATTTATGCAACTAACTTAGATGTTTATCTTCTGCTCATAGAATATCCATGAACTAGTTGCAATTCCCTCTAAGTTATGCATTATTTGAATTTACTTAGTGACATTTTCCAAGCTTTTTTATAGGTTTTGCATAGCATTTGGCTGTTTTATTTCTTTGTGTGCTGTTGATTCATTGGGATTGGAATCAAAGAAGGGTTAAGTTTGGAAGGGAACACCAGTGGGGTCATCTGCTCCAACCTCAATAGTCAAGCAAATTATATGGTCTTAAGCCTCCTGTTTAATGTCCAAAAAATACATTTTAAACTTGGCTCACTGAATTCCAATATTTTACATGGAAATCAAACCTCCAATTCCAGCAATTTTTCAAGCAACCTACAGAGCCCTCTGCTGCAAGATGCACCTGAGGCCAAGATTATGGTACAATTTTGGAAAATAGACTTAACATTAATAGATATGGCTACTGAAATAATTTAGAATTATTGAGGTCATAAAAAAAATTATATTTGCAGGGAACAGCATAGATTCAGCCTTAGGGAATGTTCCAGCCTGAAACTCCTGAAGTCNGACGGGGTGGGACAAGATGAGCTTTAAGGTCCCTTCCAACCCGAACCATTCTAGGATTCTATGATATATCAACACCCAGACCCTGAGAGTGTCTTCATTCAGGGTGTGGAGATGGACAGGCCAAACTAAGAAGCGATGGGCAAGGAAGGCAGGAGAAAGCAGGAAAGGAGAATGAAATTTTGATAAACAATGTGTCCAATGGGAAAGTGGGTTCATTTTTTTACATCAGGTGCAATATCACCTCATGGCAGGAGGGAAAAGCAGGAGTTTAAAAGAAATCACTGTCTTATCTTCAGCCTTGTCTGGTGCCAAGGGACAATCCCAGTCCCTATTCATGCTGTAGATGAGCCCTGAGCAGGATCCACCTCTAAAGCATGATGGTGAAGGAGACTTTTCCCACCCAATTATTATTGATGCCATCCCTCCCCAGGGCTTCCAGCTTCCAGGGCACATCAGGGAGGTGAAAGCCCATTTCTGCTGTACTCTCCCTGTGCTTGGATGTGTGGTTTTCCCAGCTGATGAGAAAAGCTGAGCAAATATGTTATGATGAATAATTTATGCAACTAACTTAGATGTTTATCTTCTGCTCATAGAATATCCATGAACTAGTTGCAATTCCCTCTAAGTTATGCATTATTTGAATTTACTTAGTGACATTTTCCAAGCTTTTTTATAGGTTTTGCATAGCATTTGGCTGTTTTATTTCTTTGTGTGCTGTTGATTCATTGGGATTGGAATCAAAGAAGGGTTAAGTTTGGAAGGGAACACCAGTGGGGTCATCTGCTCCAACCTCAATAGTCAAGCAAATTATATGGTCTTAAGCCTCCTGTTTAATGTCCAAAAAATACATTTTAAACTTGGCTCACTGAATTCCAATATTTTACATGGAAATCAAACCTCCAATTCCAGCAATTTTTCAAGCAACCTACAGAGCCCTCTGCTGCAAGATGCACCTGAGGCCAAGATTATGGTACAATTTTGGAAAATAGACTTAACATTAATAGATATGGCTACTGAAATAATTTAGAATTATTGAGGTCATAAAAAAAATTATATTTGCAGGGAACAGCATAGATTCAGCCTTAGGGAATGTTCCAGCCTGAAACTCCTGAAGTCTCTGAAGAAACACCTCCAAGAACAGGTTTTCTATAAGCTTTCAACTCTAGATTTAATTGTATTTTCTGCAGAAGCAGAAAATCAGCCAAAATGAGTTCATGGTGCCGGGTTAAGTAAACAATACTCTTGTCTGTTTGTCACCACTGAACCCTTCCATCTGTGAATCTTGGGAGGATTTACCAAGGCCTTGGATTAATGGATAACGGGTGCAAAAGGGCACTGAAACCTTTCCTCACAAAACCATTCTGGGCTGCCTTCTGCTCTGCTCCTCAGAGCCACCAGTGGCACCACAGTCTCTGTGCCACCACCTGGGCCACAGAGATGAGGCCTCTACAGGTATTGAGGCATTTAAAAAGAGAAATACTGCCCTGTGCATCACTTACTTTCCAGGTGAAGAAGTTGCAAAGACTTGACCAGGATTATGGGGCACTCCATGGTACAGCTAGGATTGGTACAGTTGGGATTAGTACAGTCTTCTGACCCTCAGGGGAAATCCCAAGCAAGGACCTGAACTTCTTCCAGCAGGGAAGCTTTGAATGGCTTTGGAAAGATGAGAAACCTCTTAGGAAGGAGGAGGAAGAGTCAGTATCCCTGAGGCAGAGATGGGATAAGGAGAAATTCTGACCCAAGGTCTAAGTAGTGGGGGAGAGGCACTTGTTGGTCTGTTTCAGCAGGGCTGAGAGCCCAAGGGAATTTGGGGTGTGCCAGGAAATACCTTCCAGGCCAGCACAGGGCAGCTGCCCTCTGGAGAAAATCCAGAGGAGCTTCTTTAAGGGCTGAAAGGGGTAAGAGGTGCTGAAGGGGGAAGGGAGGTGAGAGGGAAGAGGGATGAGGGGTGAAGTACTGCCTCAGGGAGGCACATGCACATAGTGAATGCTTTCCTCCCTGTGACAGCAAGGGGACACACTTTATTTGAATAGGGCTGAGGATGAGAAAATGCTGCCCCTTCAAGCCTGCATTAATGAGCTTCCATCAAGGCCAGTATGTCAGGGGCAGAAGAGCCACTAGGAATGTCTCAGTGCTCATTAGCACTATGACCCCTCTAGGGAAACAAAAAGCAGGGAAAAAACTACTGAAGAGAGAGGAAGTCAAGAGACTGGAATAGGTACATCATGCAGACACCACTCTGCACCATCAGAAAGGACAGCAGGATCCAAGGGCAGGAGCATCTCTACCCAGGGAGGGAAGTCTGAGGGAGAGAGGCCATCAGAGCAAATTAAATTCCCCATCTTCAAATGGCCAATACAACCAAAGCATGGAAGTGAAGAAACAAGTTCAGCACAGACTGGTACTTGAAACAAAAAAGAAATTAAATGCATTAAATAATGATCAAGACAGACACAGTTTTAAAAAGGAAAAAAATAGCAGAGGAGGAAGGCACTGAACAAAGCTAAAGTAGAACACCCCAACCCCTCCTGGTGCTGGGTGTACATCCTTCAGGGCAGCCAGTGCATCCCACCCAGTGCACACTCGAACAGGAGCAGCCCCACCCCTCCCTGGGAACCAGGCAAGGACAAGGCATCGGCTCCCTTCTGCACAATAGCTTGCTACTTTTTTTATGAAATTTATCTTGAAAGTCATCAGCTTCTCCCAAAGGTGATGAGCCTTCCTGAAGACAGCACGCTCTTCAGTAACAGCCGGACACAAACATTATTTCATGCCCTCTCCTTGGCATATTGTCCACATAATAGACTCTGATGTCATCAGGACTCCCTGATGTCAGAGAGATGTTCCCTGGGATTTTGGTGTCTCTGCTCGTTTTCCTTCAAGCACCTCACCATCATTAAGACGGACATTTTTGGATATGTCTGCGTATGCTGCAGACAAGTACTAGTAGCTGTCAGAATGAGTGTGAAGCTAACCAGACAGATTTTAGGCCTTGTCTAGGTAAGAAACAAGTTCTGTGTTAGCCCTAAATCTTCCAGAATCCTTCCAGAAGCTCTGACTGCTGAACTGTTGGTTTGGGCGTTTTGTTTTGCTTTGCCTTCCCTTTTTTCAGCCCAGTTGTCCCAGCCGCTGGCTGCACAAAGTCCTAGTTATCTCCAGTCCTCAGGATGGTGGCTCTTTCAGGTTCCTGTGAGCCCTGGATTCTGCAAACAATGCCAAGGGACATGGTCTGAGCATGACAACAGCACTATAATGCTCACCTTGTTCTGCCAGATCAGGGTTTATACAAGTCTGTGTGGGGTATCTGTGATTATGGTGGGGTCAGTGATGTTTCATTTCCAGTCTGTGCCCTCAAAATGCCAGACAGCCCCAGGCTGAGCAGTGCAATATTCTTTTAGCACTTTCCTCTCAGCTTGGCCTCTCCTCTATCTAGGCCAGCATGAAGAAGTCACTCTTCAAAGCTGAGCTTTTCAAAGGACCTACAAGAATAAGTTTTCTGTGAGGGTTTGGCACTCATCCCCCCTAATCTATTTTAAAAACCTCCAGACTGTAGATTTAAACTAGTTCCAAATTAGACGGAAGCTGAAACTCTGCCATGAACAAGAGAAAAAAAATTAAAAATTTAATTCCAGAAAAGTATGAAAAAGAAATCACTTAAGCTGGAAGTCCAACAGCATTTTGCATAACAACCAGGCAAGCAGATAGGCTCACTTATGACAGCTGGCAGGTGAATGAGGTAAATAAATTGACTATTGATCTATTGATAAATGCTGTGCTGTCTGCAGCAGGTTTATTGATCTAAGGGCATTTACCTGGATAGGACTGAACCAAGGAGAGGACAATAAGTGTTTGAATCATTCAGCAGAGTCCTATGGCAGAAATGAAGCAATGCTTTTGGACTACAGCCTCCTCCCCCTGGCTCCAAATGACAAAGGAAGAATGCCCTGTTGCTGTTCCCCTTGGTCTGTCCTTTGGCCATGTGCTTGGTGTTGGCTAAGGGGTCTGAAACCTCAAACACTCCCCCTTTTTCAGGCAAGCAGTTCAGCCTGCTCCAGAGTTTTGTTTTCATCTCTCTAATAATTTTCTTAAAGAAATTAAATTGTTCCAGAATTGAAAACTCTGAGATTTGGGGTTTTTGTAGAGAGAGAGAGAGGGAGGTAAAAAAATAGGTCGAGAACAACATGATGATTGCAAGAATCAAAAAGAAATAAAATTACTTCAAAGTCAGAGGGATTTCATGTGACTTTGAAAGCCCTTGGTAAAAAGGTTGTTCCAGCACTGAATTAAAATCCAGTCAGACAAACACGATTCCAGGTCTTGTGCTTTCTCTTAGGATAGGACTGCATTTGAGTCTCTTAGGAAGCACCATGTAATTGTTGGGTGCCCAAAAGATCAACTTGTTTAGAAAAAAGCTGGAATAAATTTATTATTAGAGACTCAATAGACTCAATTAGAGTGATTCAGCATAGGTAAGAACAAGTTAAAAGATAGGTCATCAAATTTGATCACTGTTAAGTTTGCTTATCATTAAATGTGATCATGGCCAGGATATGGCTGTGGTTCTTAACCCTGACTTCAAATCCAAACACATGAAACATGGCAGAGTAAATTTCTACCCTTTCACTGTCTTGGGATCACCTGCAAGTCATGGGTTTCTGCATCCTCAGTAACACACAATAACTTCTGAACTTTTTCAACACAGCTGCCTTCATCGGTCCTCTGTGGATCTGTTCACATATCTCACCAGAGCCAGCTGCTGCAACGCCCTTCCATCTCACCCACCAGTTCCAGTGCAAACAGCTTGTGGACATTTATTCCCCCAGCTCTCCCTGTAATGTTATTTGTGCAGATTTCCTTGCAAAAATCCCACACCTTGAGCACTGGAGACACCCTTCCCAACACTCCCCACATGATGCTCCATCATCCTTGGCCACCCCACAGACATTCTGGTGAGTGGTTCCCATGACTGTTAACACCATCTCAGATGACAGCACTTCTAAGCCACTACAATTTCCATTGGGGTTGATGGGAGCTGCTGGAAGCAGGAGTGACATCTCTCCAAGAGCTCCCAGTGTTGTTCACACCACCACAGCTTAACAAACATTATTAACAATAGCAAATGTTCTGCTCTGGTGCTGTTTTCTCCCTGAAAGCTCATCCAGACCAGATATGGTTTATTAAGCTACTGAGGAAGCTGTTCCAACAGGCTGCAGGGTCCTGTGCTCCAAGCATTGGGATGGACAACACAGAGACACCCAGTCCTTCACTGTGAATTAGGATAAAAATCATGGGAGAGGCAGCTGGAACAGTTCTCCTGCTAAAATACCTGACACAGCCTAGAGAAACTCATCTGTGAATCAGGCATTTTGTGCTCTCTGGTTACAAATACAATGACACAGATATTATTTTTCGTAGCAGGGTCTCCTAGATTTCTGTTTCTAGGAGTTTGACCCAGAATTCACAATCAAGCTGATCCCAGAATGTCAAGGAGCTGTCAAGGAGAAGCTTTCCAACTGCACTTTTGAAGCAACGGGTGGAAACATCTGAGTCATTTAAGGAAATTTAGGTATTCTTGAGGAAAGGTGGGATAGCTGGCATGGTTGTAGGTTCTTTTCTCCACACTTCTTTCAATTCTCTCCTTGGACACTTGTTTGCTCAGCACACAATCCTAATCCAGGGGGATGAGGGCAGACATCAGCCAACAACAGGTTGGAAGGGAAGCCAAGACACAGGATACTGAGACAAATAAGGCTTTATAGAAACATGTGGCATAGACAGGAAAAAAGCCCCAAACCATTCAGTCTTGTGTTGTAGCAGTTGGGGGGGAAAGAACAAACCACAANCCCCCAAAAAAAAAAAAAAAAAAAAAAAAGCCAAACAAAACAAACAAACCAAGCCAACATAACAAAAACAACACACAAAAATAACCCAATGAAAAAACCCCAAAACAAACAATAAACCCACAAAAAAACACCCGACAAACTAGACCTTTTCACATTGTTGTGTTTATTGGGACTCCAGTAGTTTAGAGGATTACAGCCTTGATGAAGTCCCTCCCCTTGTGGCTAAGTAGTACATGAAAATATTAAAATCTGCTGCTTTTGTAACCGAGTTTGCAATGGAAGACAGGCAGGGAGAGTTTAATTTACAGAGCAGATAACAAATCACCCAGGGGCTACTGGCCCGTGTTAAGTCCTGGTGAGCCCTTGTTACCCCATGGACTCTGTCAGCAAGCAGTGCCTACCCTGCCCCAAAATTCACCATGTGGATTCAGTGCCTGCCAGTGTTCCTAGGAGCACAATGGCACCAATCAAAGACTGTAACAAGAACACAGTTTGGAACAAATAATTTCATTAAATTGCACTTGCTTCATTTCCTGAAAATAGAGGAGTATGAGGACCACAGGCTTTTTTCCCTGTCTTAGCTGTAGCAAGTTGATAACCTCAGCCTGTGACACCACAGCCCCAAACTTTGCCCTGTACTTATCATGATTCACTGTTTGCTCAGATGAAAAAACTGAGAAGTGTTGCCTTGAACCTTCATTCCTCACGTTGCAGGCAAGAGTACCTGGCTGCTGCACCGCCGGCAGCTTAAGCACAGCATTTGTCAATACTGGGAAAGTAATATCAGAATTTAGCCTTGATTGCCCTTTTTCTCAAAAAAAAAAAAAAAATAGAGAATTTTCTCCAACACAGCATGCAACCATGTTTCAGAACTCGAACTGTTGTCAGAAAATTGAGCCATCACCCCTCCTCTGGTCAGTTGTGCTCGTCACTTGGCAAAGGCTCAAATTCACTGATTTAAGAGGGAAAAAAACCCAAAAAATGATGTTTAAATACAAAGCTGCTCCTGCCTCCTCTACCCAGCTGAGCCCTCCAGGCGGTCCTGGCAGAGCCACCTGGCCACAGCTGCCAGGCTTGTGGGCAGAGCAGGCAGTGATGGGAAACTGTCCCCTGTTGCCCACCCCTCGGCCCTGAGTTATCATCAGCTGATGGAGACACCACTGAGCACTCAAGGCAGGAGCCAGTGGGTGACTGGGATGCCTAAAGGCAACCAGTTGGCAAAGTTACTTGTTCCCACCAGGGATCCTTCACTGCAGGGCAGCTGAGGGGCTTTTGTCCAGGTTAAGTGAAATGAGGAGGGTCCAACCCCTTCCCTGCCATCCTTCAGATGGAAGGGTGTGCTCCAGGCTGCATGAAGAGGATATGCAGGGAAGACAACTCACTGGGGTGCAACAGGACAGGCAGACTAAGCACTGCCTGCTTGCAAAGGCACACCCAGATCCAACAGACGGCCACCAGCCTCAGAATGGCACAGGGGATGGGATAAGGACTCATATCCTCTATCATCTAAGCCATTGCAAGGGGTCTTGCAGGAAGCTTCTGTGAGTACGCAGCAGGGGAAGGAGAGAGCAAGTGAACAAAAACTGTGTAAAAATAGTAAAACAAAGGCACACTTCCCTCCCACTTTGATCCTTTCCACCTAATTTCCATAGTGTTGGGACATTATTTCCTCTGAGTTGGTTTAGGAGAAAACAGTGATTCCTCCTCATGGTTCCTCAGGACACTCAATTCTGTGCCTTCACCCTCAGAGATGGGGCTCCACATTCCTTTGGTTTCCAAGCTGTGCTGTTCCACTCAGGCCACTGGCCAAGGGTTGCTTTTCAAGCAGTGGCATCCAGCAAGCAGGAATATCCACAGTGGCTGTATGCAGAGGATGTCCCCTCTCAGTATAGGATTCAGATGGTGTCTGGGTCTGAAATTACTAGCAAATAGCATAAGAGATTAAGGGCTAAAAAAAAAATTAGGCTGCAGAGTATAGCTGCAGCAAAATTTGAGTCACACATAATCAGAGACATTTGTGCTTTGCTCAAGATTAAAAAAGAAAAAAAATCCCCAAAAGCCTATGACATTTCAGAATTACAGTAAAACTGAAGAAATTTTCTCTAGGAAAAAGGTGACCCATTTCCTCAGACTATATCCCTCTTTAGCAAAAAAACTGAACACAAGCTGTGAAAAAGTCTTGAATATTCCCTGGTTGCTCAAAAAATCTCATTTCTCCAAAAATCAGTTTTGATGTATTTAATTTTCATTCCTAGTCATGCCATTTCAAACTCAGGCATGTTTTGATGGAGGAAATAAAAAGACTGCAATAAAATAAAAATTCACAAACTCATGAAGAAAGGCAATCTCTTTGCATGCTGCGAAGTGGCCTGCAATGAAAAGATAACCATGCTTTTTATGCAACACTCCATAAAGAAAAAGCTTTATTTTTGCCCTCTCCTAGCCAATGAACAGGGACTTGTGAATGCAAATGCTTTTGTTTCCTGGGATGTGTTTGTGAAGCTCTGAGGCACTGGGTTATTCAGGCACTTGCATGGCAATTTCTCCATCATGACTCATGTTTTCTTTAGCTGTTATTTGTGAGTTTGATATGCAGATCTCAAAGTACCTTTAAGAAAATGTGTCACTGTACGTGGAAACGCTAAAGCAGCAGGAGATGATCAACTTTTCCAAGGAAGATATCCAGAATATAGCACAGCCATGAAGAAAACTCACACAGATGTAGAGACAGGCCAAAGTATTACACCAGCAAGGACTAAAGTAGATGGTGGGGCCGTGGCTGAAGTTGCTGCCCTGTTTTGTCTGCCCAGGGCTCAGTTCATCTCTGCCTCCACACCTCACTCAGGGTGCTGATGATGTGCAAACACAAGCCCACATCAGCTACAGAGAACAGAAACAGGACCAGAATCACTAAATCATTAAATTTGGTAAAGATCACCAAGATCATCCAGTCTAACAATCAACCAGCACCACCACCTCATTCACCTTTAAACCATGCCCTTAAGTGCCATATCCACACAATTTTTGAACCCTTTCCAGGGATGGTGATTCCACCACTTTCCTGAGCAGCCCCTCCAATGCCTGTTGTTCCACAATTCTTAATACCTAAAACCTCCCCTGGTGCAACTTGAGGCCGTTTCCTCACGTCCTGTCAGAAATATGTCTATTAAAAATCACCACTGCACAGATTCCCAAATCTCAGCCCTTTATGGAGGACACAAAAGCCATGTGCAAGCAGTGGAGTGAGCTGGAGTCATGCCACAGGGAGGGTGTTGGACCTGATTGATATGAAAAGTGAGAGGGATCAGATGCACACCCCTGGCACTTATCATCTCCCAGCTGGTGATGTGGGAATCAGTTGCTGAGTCTGGGTGAGAACTCCTGGGGGGCTGGTTCTTCCCCTCTCTCTTGTGCTGCTCTCTTTCATGGCAGACTTCTTGGTTTGTGTTGAGTTAAAATACAGGATCCTTCTGAGGAGGAACACTCAGTCTGAGGGCATCAGATGCTGCAGAAAAGCTGAGGAGAGACCCCAAGGTGTCCCTGCCTATGGCAGATGATTGGAACTGAGTGACCTTTAAGGGCTCTTCCAAACCAAACCATTCTGGGATTCCATGAAAAACCTCCTCTCATGGCTATTTCAGGAGGGGAGGACTGGGCAAAGTTAAATTACCAGCTCCTATTCTAATTCAAGATACACACACATCTGAGTTGGGGATTACGTGCTGTTGCACATCTGAGCCTCTGCTCCCAAAGAATGAACTGGACTCCAGAATTTAGAGGCACATGCATATGTATATATTTATCTACTGAGCAAAACAACAATATCTGCAGTGCTTTTTACCTGCCTTCTGTGTTTTGAGATTTAAAGACTTTATCTGCAGATTTAAAGACTTGCATTTTCTGTCTTTCCTCTGCAATCCTAAAAGACAGCCTATTCTTACTTTTTAAATGGAAGTTGTGAGTTATACAATTATATGACTCAAGCCTGGAGTGCTTAAAGAAGACAGGAAAAAAGCTAATGTGAATCCCCCAACTCTTACAAATACCAGAGGAACAGAAAATAAAAAGCAGTATCTTTGCAGTCTAGTAGAGAGTGGGTCCTGATCTTTTCTCCTACTGACTGGAAACCTCACAATTCCCAGTGCCTGAGCAAGTGCTAGGAGGAAGGGGGAGAGGAGAACAGCTGCCTTCTTGCCCCAGCCTAGGTCATTATCCCTGGAATACAGTTCTCCCATCTCTGGACTAGGATAAACCGCCAGAGTAGTTGAGAGATGCTCCAGCCAGTGGGATGCGTTTCAGCACTTCCCTCTACATCGAGGCATCCAGCTTTCTCCTTTCTGCTGCTTTTGGTGGAGTTCCTTTCCCTCCTCACGATTCCCAGACTTCCTTTCTGTTTTTCTCTCCCCCAGCTCCTGCAGTGTGCAGAGCAGGACAGACATAGGGTCCTACATACCACATTCTGTGGTAGGACATAGAACCTGATGTAAGCTTATCCCAACCTGAAAACCTAATGGAGGGCAGGGAGGCTCCTAGAACTGTAGGAGGAATAAATTATCCGGCTCTGTGCAAGAGCAGCACCCAGAGGCCTCCACAAGTGCATGTTTATCTCACTAAGATCTGCCCCTGCACCAGCCCTGCCTGTCCCTGCTCCTTCCACTGCCACTGCCACTGCCAAACCACAGCTGCTGCTGAATCCCATCTCCAGATATAAGGGAGAATCGACCCCGTACTGAGGTGTCTTTGTGCAGCTCTGATGTTGTTCCTGGTTAAACTTATTTCCAACAGGAGATGCACGGGGTAGTCCCACCTCCCCTGCCCATCTCTCCTTGCCTCACTTACCCCAGTCTCTGGACAGGCATGTGGTACTTGTATTTAAAGCCTCAATCTTCCTGGGCACTGGACCATGCCCAGCAGCACACTCATCGCTGGGGCCAAGTTTCACTGACTGATTGTGTTCTGATTCTGTTTGGCATTTTATCCTGGCTGCATAGAAAACTTATTATAAAACCATATTTGTATTCCATAGATTATATCTGTGGCTCACTGAGGCGGGAGTGAGGAGCATGACAGGCAGAGTTGGAGACTAAGGTGACAGGGACCGAGCTGCAGTGCAGTCATGGTGCTTGCAGGGGACAAAACAAGAGCCCCTCAGTCAGCCATGGGTTATCCTGGTGGTGGGATGGGTGGGATAACTGTTAATAATCAGCTGCTGCAATTCTTCTGGACAGATCCATGCCATTTGCCACAAATAAACATTCTAAACACATAATAGTTTCATATTAAAAGACTGCAACAGTCACTGTTAAAAATTTCTTGGGCTTTTCTCTAGATAGTCCCAGCTTAGAGCTGCTGTTCATTTGCACCTGTATAGAGTCCAACAGCCTGCGATAGAACCAGAGAAAGTTATTATTTAGGATTTTGGTTGTTCCTTGGGTTCTGGGAGCAGCCAAGACCTGGGAGATGCAGACTGCAAAGAGAGCACCCCCAGTGTCCCAGAGGTTTAGGACTTCAGTTCTTCAAATGGAAGAGTTGGAGGTGGGAAGCTGTGACCCTGCTGGGTCCTTTTAGTGCCATATTCCTTGGATTGTGATACCAGGTGCTAAAGCCACTCTGTCCTTCCACCACCTTCCGTGTGAGCCAAAAAAATGGCATACTGGGAGTTTAGACAGAGGACACCCTTGGAGTTGCATATGGCACAGAAATTGAGGTAACCATCCCTTCTAGCCGTGGGTTTCCCATGTTTCTCCCAGCTCCATTCCCTGCTCACCTCCCAGCCATGCACAGAGGCTTTGACTGGTGGCATTCAACCTTCCTCCCCTCAGCCTCTCTCTTGGGGAGAACTAAACATGAAGACTCACATTCTATCAATTGCTTGGCAAAAACATTACCTAAACAGGGAAAGTGTCCTCAGAGAAAGGTCAAGGAGAAAAATAAAGTTTTACCTCTAGAGAAACAACTAGACAAAGCTTCTTAGAGAGGTGGAAAAATGTTCCAGCCTCCTTCTCTCCAGAGTTGCTTCTGCTCTCTAGAATATGCATTTCACGTGGGAGCTCCTCTATTTCCCCCATTCCTGAGCACAGACAGATCTGCTGGATTTTCCTACTCACTTCAGCTAAAAAAAAGAGGTACCCCCTTGTTCACAAGTTCATCACAAGATGCTGGTGGTGCCAGAGGCTCCACATCAATGGAGGTGGCCATCTGGAACAACCCCCGTGTATCTCTTCATGTCATTGACTCTTTGTTCCGTTTCAGTCTCAACTGAAATTGGATCTTTTATCTCTCCTCCCTTGCCTGTGACTCCTATTTTCCCCCTCATACTGTATCTGCTGCTATTTATGATTTATTCTCTGTCACTGTCCTATTTAATGCGGCAAAATGGTTGGGATGATGGTTTCTGTGGATGGTAGAAGAAAGCAGAGGGATCCTGTTCTTTACCCATCACAGAGGAACTGACTGAACATGTCCCAGCATTGTGGGAGATGGGAATCCCACAGCAGCACCCTGAATTCCTTACTGCCCAATACTATGAAATGCCACAGTACCTTGGAGACACTGTCAGGGAGATGGTTATAGGGAATCCTGGCTAAAGCAAGGAGACTCCAGGATGTGGGGCTCCTCTCCTCACAGTGAGCTTGGGGCATCACCTCTACTCCAAAATGTATGCCCTTTCCTGAGTGAGCAGCTGTGATATTACACCTGCCATTGTACAGTCTTCATCCAAGCTCTGGAATGCCCACAGGTCCTCCGGTCTCACCATTTCGGAACCCCTGGGATGTGCAGGAGTCAGAGCAGCAAGACACGAGTGTCTCTGTGAGGCTTCTTCCTAAACTGAGATTTTTTTATCATGTGAACGCCACGCTGCAGCTGGTTCTGGGAAGTCTTCTGCCCACACACTAAATAAATTCTGGTGTGATGCTCTGCTTCTCTATGGAAACCGTACCCTGCATTTCTCTCCATAGGATTTTTCTCATTTCAGGCTCCATAATAAATTAACGAGATGTTTTCTTTACACCAACCATGGAAGAGACACTTTCTGTACTCGATTAATCTTTAGTGATCTATATTAAATATTTATCTGAAGAAACGAGGCCTGTATTGCAGCAACATTTTCTATTATGAGACTTTATCATATCAAAAGATATTTTCCTGGTGCTGACTCCTTCATCTGTACCCAGCCAGCATTTCCAATGGAAGGGTAACTTTTTTTCCCCTTTTCTCTCTCAGTGACCTTTTCCCTCCCATGACAAGCTGCTGATATGTTAGAATTTACTGGGTTATAAACATTTTTTATCGAGTAGGAGGGAGATGGGTGATTTGGCACCATTTTCGCTAATAAAACCCAGGGGAGAGGCTGCAATGTTTGACTCCAATAAAGGTCTGGAAGGGGCTGCGACCTTCTGGGATGGTGGTCACCAATGACAAGGGGAGTCGGGGAGTGTCAGTCATGTAGCTTCTCTCTGCTGAGGCACTTTCGGGAGGAGTCCAGCTCACTGGCACAGGAGAGGGAGCTGGAAGGGACCTGGTAAAAGACTGCTCTGTTCTTCCCGAGTATTTCTGAAATTGTGTGATTTATCACATGGAGCAGTGAGCTGGGATCTCTAAACCCTCTTGTGCAGCAACTGTGAGGTGAGGAGATACTAAACAGTGGAGATAACGCAGAAGGGATGGGGGCCTTGGTGTTGGAGTCAGATACTGATCCTGCAAGAACACAGAGAACTCAGATCAAAGTTTGATTTTGAATAAGTGGATGGATTTTCCTACCTGAGGTGGACCTAGCACTGGCTAGAAATAATCAGAATTAAGGCTGATCTACTGAGGCAGTGCCAAAAGGAAAGCCAGATGCAGGATTCTGCTTGTGGTATCAGGTCCTGAACAAAACCACAGCAAAAAGAGATGGTCCAAGTTCACCAAGAGCTCCCAACCTTTCACATCTCTGCCTCCCTAGGGAGTGGAGCTTTAACTGGTCAATGACTAAAATACCATAAGCCTGAATAAATCATCTCAGGACTAGATATGCACACATTATAAATGTTTAGTTCTGATGATATATGACTGAGCTGTTATTTTGACAAATAGCTACTGAATAACATATCTGATGAACTGCATAATATTTTACTAATGATTAATTTATTCATTCGAAACAAACAAACAAAGCCCAGCCTTTTCCTCTGCTATCCTAAAGAAGCCTAACGGCTGCAAAGAGCTTTGAGATCCCTGGATGAGCTGTGTCTGTTATTTCTCCTTCTATCATTGTCTATTTCTAGTGATTTATTACCAGGGAGAATAAATTCATAGCTTATGTTATGGACAGCTGCATTTCAGATTGTAGCAGATCCTGTGTAAAAATTCCTGATTTTGAAATGCCCACTAAAATCTACAGGAATTTGGTACATAGGCAGTTATTTACCCACAAAATGTGCTTAAATATCTTTTTAAAGTCTGGACCGAGCTTATCTGAAACATTCTGGCTGGAGAAATGCTGTTTGGGATACTGTCCCTAGGGTTAGTTACTACAGGATATTTACTACAGGACAGAGGTCTGTGAGATTTAGTTGAGGATTGCCCTGGCTGTGCTTTTTTCCTCTCCCTCACTCTCAATCCCATTCAGAAATACAACTTCCGTGAGTTCTCAGAGAAGATAAAGGACGAAAGAGCAAGAGCTCTTCCTTGGAGCTTTCCTGTGAGGGCGGGCTGATTGATTACAGATCGCAGGCTGTTCCAGTTTCCCTTCCTAAATGAAAAATTGAGAGCTCTTAAAAATTGAATAAAATATGCCATTCTGAGAAGGATTTCCACTGGCATGAGCATAACAGGAGGTAGTAGTGAGTTGTTCAATATTTCTGTGTGCGCTGGCTAATCCTTTACTCCTCAGTCCCTGTGCACTCTCCCCGTGGCACCTGAGGATAACTCATCTGTAATTGGTAAGGGCAACAGTTCTGTGTCTCCAGACAAAGCTTAAATCGCTCATGTTTGGGAGAGCTCCAGCTTCAGCTGTGGCTGGAGCTGCCCAGGAGAGGATTCCTTTTAGTAGCTACTTTCAAGGCTGCAGAATCTCTCTTTGTTCCATGTTGGAACGACCTGGAACAGCTTGTAATGTTTTCACTAGACAAAATTTTGTCAAAATAGCTCATTTCTTAGATCTCTTGCTCTCACCATAGTCACTGGTGACCAAAGAGGCACATATCAAAAATATGTTGAACCCAATTCATCAGCCTGAACACTCTACTGCTAACAAAGCATTTTGACAAAACCTTACTGTGGAGAAAATGTTTTTCTACCTCACTGAGACAATTTTATTGCACCTAAAATATAAAGACTTGGCCATTCTGTTATTTGTTTTCCTCCACCCTCGTAGAATTTCATCAGTTCTGCTCCCCTTTCAGTGCACAATCCCTACCACTATGAGTAAAAATCCTACTTCAGTGTCACTAATACTTGTGAGACCTTGATAGGGAGCTGAGATACTTCTATGCCAGCTCACAGACAGCAACTGTGCATAGAAAATCTTTTCCTTTGGATGTTCACTCACAATTGTGCAGGAGATGGTCACCAATGGAGCTGCTATGTTCAAGGGGGAGATAAGTACTGCCTTTTTTAAAGACCTGATCCAAATATCTCAGTTCCCCAGAGTGAAAACAATAAACTTATTTTTATGACTCTTCTGCAGGAGAAAATTAAGTCCAAGTACAGTTGGTAATTATCCTGTAAGCTTATTATATAGCAGCACTCAGCCTCTTGCACACTCTGGGTTCCTCTTTTTTTCCTTGCTGGAAGAGCTGGGAATTTTTGTCCCTTAATACAGAGTCATTTCACAGGGAAGCATTCTCAGATTTCATTTAATCCCCTGTAGGCTGTGCAAGATGCTGCAGACACTGCAATAGCTGTGTGCACCTCAAACATCAATGGTTCTGTGGGCATGGAGTCACTTACGAGTGACCAGCAGAGCCCTGTTTGCTCTGTCACCTCCGCACCCTTCAGCATGTGTGGCTCCTAAACAGAATGACACAGCCTGAGTACACCTGCATGGGGAAGGCAAATAACAGTGGTGATCCCTCTTCATCTTATCACACCAGCATCCCTGGTTTTGTGTCTGTAAACATTGCAGGGATAATGTTGTGGATGCCACATACCTGCAAGTGTCCAAGGCCAGGTTGGATAAGGCTTGAAGCAGCCTGGTGTAGTGGAAGGTGTCCCTGCCCATGGCAAGGGGTTGGAACTGGGGTTTTTTTAAGATCCCTTCCAACTCAAAGCATTCTGTGATTCTGTGATTAATAAAGAGCCCCTGGGCGGTGCGTATACGCATAGAATTATTGTAACAATTCGTTTCAACATTCAGAGGCTTTTTCCTCCTTTCAGATCAATTCAGTTCATCTGAGATCATCAAACAATTAGCAAAACTTCAGTTGTGGCATTGCTAACTTAGCCACAAGTGTCTGTTCTCTGTACAATCCTGTGATAGGATGGAAGATTCTGGAATATATTTCTCCCTGGGTTTGCAGTACTATTGCTCTGTGGCCTGCTCTCCCTGCTTATGCATGCTGAGAAGATTTGCTATTATGAATCGCACCACAAAACTACTTTCAAACTCAAATTTAATAACCTAAGTATTATGAAGATCAATATTATGGCTATTCTCATTCATATGATTAACACTAATATAATTTGGGGAAACATTTATGCTGCAGTAGTGACTTGGAGGCCTGGATTAAGAGGAGATCCTCAGCAATTCCACAGAAGAGAAGACACCATTGTCTCCAGACAGGCACTGAAGTGCAATACTCCATCTCTGGAGACATCTCTGGAGTCTCCATGGGCTTGGATATTTTATGTAAGTTACCTAATGAGATAACAAACCAGCCTTACAATCCCTACAGCCACACTTGTGACAGTTTGAAAATCATGAGTCAAGCTCAAAAAAAGAATTAAGAGATTGGCTTTAAAATTCATGAGACTTTTAAAATGTGATAAACTTCAGGGGTTTTTTTCTTCTTTTTTTTGTCTTCTGCTTTCTGAGTATGTAGGAGTCATATTATCAAGTTTTCCTCTGCAATTATGAGGGCCGTAAACTTACTTTAAAAATTGAGTTGAGACATTTACATAATCACAGGACTCTGAAAGTGTGGGCTTTGAAGAGACATTAAATAGTCTTGAGATACAGTTCATCATGTGACTTGGCAACACTCACTGCTGAACAGTACAGCACAGACTCCAAATATCAAATACTCCCAAGGAACAGAGAGGAGTCTTTTATGGGTGGTAGAGGGGAATCTGACACTTTCACAGTCTGCACATGAATGGGGGAGAAGGGGAGGAAAACAGGGGAAGGAAAACAAGGAGAACAAGGAGTTCGGGATTATTCATTTCACTTAATCAAAGATGAAGCTAAAAAACTTTTTGTCTTATTCCTATATTTCCTGCTTGCTCTTAACCATGCAACACATGCTTTCCCTTGTGTACCAAGCTCTCTGATTAGCCTCACCCTGGCTGTGCACCTGCACTCCCCAGGGACAGCCCCAGACATTTGAAGGGGAGTTAAAAGTAATGTTCTTTCTGGGGTTTTCACTCAAGAGCTGGAAGCTAACACTGAAATATTTAATGCTGAATACTCCATGGGCAAGTTTGCCTTTGCTGAAAAGGAAATAACCAGTATGAGAGAAAGATGAGGGAAAGCAAAGGGAGTCTGGGCAGGGGTGCATGGGCTATAAAACCACCTTTCAGGGATGCATGGATAATGAAAACAATTTTGCAGGGATGCACAGGCAATAAAACACCTTTGCCCTCCTGACATAACACAGCTTCTTCCACCTGCAGGTCGCCATGGAGTGGAAGTGTCCCTCACTGGTCAGTGCATCCTCATCCAACCTGAATGTCCCGAGTGCTCCGTGATGTTCAGATCTCAAATCAGTGCTCAAACCCAGCCCATGCTCCATGAGAGCTGCCAGTCACCATGAAACCTCTGTTTGCAGCTTGCAAAAATGCACTTTTATTGCAGAAAGGACAGGTTTCCAGTGTCAGAACACTTCACTGAGTCAGAGTCCAGAGATTGGTCCCAGCTCTAAGTTACAGGGGAACTCTTCCAGTGGCTTTTCCATGACACTCACTCAGGGGAATGAGAGGTTGTTGCAATATCAGGCATTTTTGAGCCTCCAGACCCTGGTGAGATCATAGCCATCAAACAGGGTTCTCCTTCAACAGGCCTTGTTTATCCCTTGGAGATGGAGAGTATCCAGAAGCTTTTCTTTAACTGGCCTCTAAAATGCCTGGTTGTTCCCTACCCTTGCTGAAACTGATGGCAGGAGAAAGCACATGGGGGTTTGGGCCAGCAAGTGTTGATGGGTATATTAAAAGAGTCCCTTCAATTTGGGCTAAGGAACTCCAGGAGGCAAAACACCTCCTGCCTCAATTCCAGAGCAGACAATTGTCATGCTACTGCCTAAAAAGTGCTGCCCACCATTGGCAAGTTCAATTAGGCAGCTCTCACACCTCCAGACGTTTGTCCATGAGCAGGGGCTGTGTCAGTGTGAAACCCGGCCCTACAAGGCTGCAGGACCGCCCTGAGCAACTTGATCTCATGGGTGGCATTCCTGTCCATGGCAAGGTGTATGGACTAGATGATCCTTAAGGTCTCTTCCAACCCAAGCCTTTCTAGGCTTCCACGACTCTATTTAATCCTGTCATAGCACAGCTTTTTTGGAATCTCTCTCCAAATTCTTTCATCACAAGCAGCACAAGCTGGCTTGACCTGATTGAGAATTTGATGGAACGGCTTCCTCTCCCGGCTGCTCACCCCTCTGCTGGAAGCCATCTGCACATTAAAGCAGATGTTGGTTGCACTCAGGTCATGTTTCCAAGCTTTCTTTTGTAGCCATAAGGACTAGAGAATCTTCCCTCCCTGCCTGCACTCATTTCTTAATTAAAGCTTAAATTCTGATGTCGTCACATGACTGTAGGAGCAGATCCCCAGGCAGACATTTAGTGCTCTGCGTTGTCAGTGTGACTTTGATTTAGAAGCATCACAGATCCTTTAGAGGATCCCATCCATCTGGAAGCCCCAGCCTGGCCTCGCTGGCAGCTGCCACTGCCAGACCTCAAGGCTCCCTCTCAGGCAGGTGCTGGAGAGGTCAGAGGATTTCCCACTCCACAGACCACGGGAATGGGGAGGATCTCTGTCTTCTTGGAATAGTGGTTCCAGAGCCAGGCAGCTGCGAGGAGTCTGGCAGGAAAGAACAACAAGGAGGAGGAAGAGGAGGAGTAGGCAGCAGCTGCCAGCAGCCTGCACTGCAGTGCCTCAGCCCAGAGAGCTGGGTGGGCGTAAACACCATCCCTGCCCCTCTCCTCTCCTCCCTCTCTCCACGGTTTTCACATGATGGAATGTACTTGTCCAGGAAAAAAAAATTCCATGGTGAAGGAAATCTCATGGCACCTTCTTGTAAATACTTCATGGTCACCATGCCAGTTCTGGAAGGGTGAAGAGCTGCGGGTGTGAAATGGGTTTGATAATAAGAGCTCCCAGGCTTGGCCACCAGCAGAGCCCTGGTGCACACCCCTGGCAGCCAAATGCTGCTTCCATCAATCCCATGACTAGGAGCAGAGCAGGTCTCACCTGCCCAGGGCTCTCCTGAGGGGAGCTGGGCTGAGCCAGGACACCTGGGTGCTGCATCAGCTCCTTCCCCAGGCACACGTGGGCAGTGGCACAAAGTGCTGGCTCTGCACAGGAATATTTGATATCACAGTACCTGCAGAGGAGATAATGGCACAAAGGGCTGACCCAAACCCTGCTGCAGGCAAAGCTGATTCCAGGGTTTCTTTGTGTCCTTGGGTTCTGTACCCTGCTCTTGGCAGCTTAGCCCAGGAAAGCCACCTGCATGGCTCTGGCTGCCCTGGTGGGACACATCTTGTTCCATTTACAGAGCCTAGTGGGTGGCAATCAGCAAAAAAGAAAGGGAAAATAATATACTTTCTGGAACCCAAGGGAAACATTGGAGGGATCCGGAAATAAAAGAAAAAAACACCTTATAATTCCTTCTCCCGGTGCTACTTATGCCAGAACAAAATTATTCTGTCCATCTAAAGGACAACTTTTTTTGTTTTAATGTAACAGCTTCTCTGCTGAAATAAGCATCTGCCTAATTTGAGAACAGAATTAATAATCTGCTCATAAAAAAAAATTATAATTTCTCTTTTTTTAAAGAAAGAGAGTAAAAGCTTCTCTTTGCCTTGTTAGCCTTTAAAATATGTTCCCAAGCCACTGGACCATAGTCTGCTGCTCTGGAGGAATCTGAGATGAACATGCAGAGTCATTGCTGTCTCAGCATGCTGGGAGCAGTCCTGCTGGGCACAGCCTCTGCTTGACATGCGAAGGGGAATACTCCCCCACCATGCAAGAGGTATCCGAGGGGACAGGATGTGGACATCCTTGTCCAAGCCCAGCTGGATGCAGATCTCTTTGCAAAGGTTCAGTGACTAAAATATTTCTGTGCTGCTTCTGGGATTCACTGGAAGGAGGACCAAAATATTTCTTTATGGATTGAAAAGGGGAATTTTCATGCTGAAAGATGCAACTCTGCAGATCTGTGCTAGCACTCAGCCAATCCAGCTAAGAGCTTCCCCGGATCAGCAGGCAGGCACTGACCTGCCTTTCCAGGCACACAGCTCACAGGAGTACTTGTCTCCAGAGGAACTGGCATGTCCTAACCACAGGAGCCTTATCAGAATGTGAACTTATCAACTGCTTTGCCTCCACGCCGTTCCCATGGCTGCCCTTCCCCAAGCCTGGACAGATTTTCTGCTCCCACATCTCAGCAGCTACAAGCATATCAAAGGCTGATGCCACTTATCCTTCCTCTTGCCCTCTGTTCTCAAGAATATGAAAGAGAAGGAGAGGTGTGTCCTTCTGTCAAGTCCTGCAGCTGCCAGGGATGTTCCCAAGCTGTCATCGTCTGAATCCAAAGACTGCCAGAGCAACTGCTTCTCCAGCCTAATCAGGGACAAGCTCTGTGCCTGCTCAGACACCCCAGGACGAAGCTCTGCACAGCTCAGCCCCAGCCATTCCCTGCCAGCCCCCACTCCTGCCTTTATTCTGCTTATGCAAACCCATTAAAAGCTGCACATATGCAGGCAGTTGTGTTATGCAGGGGATGTAACAACAGCAGTCCCTGCACTGCATGAAGAATGAAGGTTGGGGCTGAAGGAGATGCTGCGTGATGGAGTTGTCTGGTTTATGCCCATCACTGAATGGCTTCTGTTTGCCAAACTGCTTTTAGAGATGTTGAGACAGGAATGTAAATTGTGGTTTTTGTAAAGTTGCATAAACGTGTAGTAATGTCACTTTTAGATTAGCATTTACATTGAAGACAACACTAGAAGGCTTCATTGTTTACATGCACTATGGAAATGGATTTCAGGTTTTGGTATACACACATTTATTTACATGGCATTTACTGATCACAAACCAATGTACATCACTCATTTACAGGCATAACGTAAACCAGGGAGATTCTGTATTTTTGCCTGTATGGATTTCCATTGCTCATTCCGCATGGAGAAAAGAACCTCCTTTCATCTCAGCTCCCTCTGTCCTTCAATTGCTCTGTTGTCTCTCCTAAAAAAGCCTTGCCTCTGACTGGAAAACAAAAAATTTGATGTCCTCTTTAAACAGATAGCATAAAACCCTAATAAGAAAACCTTGTCAACAGAACTTCAGCATGACTAAAAAAGCCCAAGCAAAGATTAAAAGACCTAACAGTGCCTATCAATTCATACCAGAACTAAGCATCACCTTAATGCTATTTGAGAAGAACATTCACTATGCTTTCTTGGATGCTTCAGGCATCCAAACAAGTGGAACAGGACTGAAAACTTGCCAGGGTGTGTGTGTGAGAGAGGATCTGTGAGTGCAGCTGTGGCTAACAGTTTGTCACAGTCACAGTACCCAGGTCCCAGCACCCAGCCTGGTTTTGGGAAGCAGCACGAGCCTTCCCAGGCAGAGCTGCATTCCAGCTGCTCATCTTGGCTCTCACTTCTTTGCCCAGCCATGCTGGGGAAATTATTATTGTTTTTTTTCTGTATCTTAAGATGCTGAACCCAGGGAAAATCAAAGCTGGACCCTAGGGAATTTCGAGATTTCAAAGTCACAGAGTGAACAACAAGGACAGTCAGTCTTTTTTTTTCCATCCTTCCCTAACTCAAGGATATAAAAACTCCTTGCAAATTCAAATTGAAGAACAAACAGCTAAACAGAATACAATGAAAATCAAAATGTTTCTCTTTCGACATTTTTGAAGTGGCACTACTTGACTTCATGTCTTGAGATGCACTTTTGCACCTTAAAAATTGAAAAAAAAAATTCACTGGATTAATAAAGTGAAAATAAACAGCAAGGCTTGGAACTTTCACTGAGCCTGAAATGAAATGTTTTAACTATTTCATTTTACTGAAAAGTTGAACAAACATCCATTTCATATCAACTCATTTTTAATGTTATTTTTGTTCTATACAACCAGTGAACCACAAAATCAATTATTTGTACTGCTCTAGTGACCAGTAGATTGAATTCAATGCAATAGAGAGCAAAAAGAGTCAATGAGGAATGGAGAGATGGGAGAAGAACAGCCTGAAAAGATGATGGAAGCAGCTCTAATAGATTTTGTCTCTGTCAGAACTTAGCACAACCAAAACAACTTCACAACCACTTTAAAAGAACTTTAACGCACATTGCCTCTGGAAGGAGAAGCCTCACCAGTCCCCTTTGTCACCCTCCTGCCTCCATCCACACAATCCTGTCCCTTTACTATCCCCTGATCACAGAATGAATGAGACCAGAAAGTGATCTACTTAAAAATTAACTTTTTTTTCTTTTCTTTTTTTTACCTGTCAGACTGTTTTTCTGCCAGATCAGGTCCTCAGCTCTGGAAATCACAGGTTTCCATGAAATCCACCTGGAAGTTCCAGTCAGGAAAGGACACAATTCTGTAGGTTGGAGTAAACTTTAGCCTGGAGAAAAGGAGGCTCTGGAGGGACCTTCTTCTGCAACTCCCTGACAGGAGTGACAAGTGACAAGTAACAAGTGACAAGAAGAAATGACCTCAAGCTGTGCCAGGGGAGGTTCAGGTTGGACATCAGGAAGAATTTTTTCATTGAAAGGGTGGTCAGGCATTGGAAGGAGCTGCCCAGGGAGGGGGTAGAGTCCCCATCCCTGGAGGTTTCCAAGGAAGGCCGGGATGTGGCACTCAGTGCTCTGGGCTGGCTGACAAGGTAGGGATCAGGCAGAGGTTGGACTAGATCTTGGAAGTCTTTCCCCGCCAAACCAATTCTGTGATCTGTGATTCTGATATAAAACCACCCATAAAACCCTCACAATCACTGACCAGCTTGGCCAAGCTGAGTGCCTGATGTAAGAGTCACATTTTGCTTTTGCTCAGAAACAGTAAAAGCTCGTTGTCCTCCCAGCCAGGGCAGGCAGCCGTAGAAACCCTGCTCCCGTCTGTGCAGCTCTGGGCACTGGGCAGTGCTGGATGTGCTGGAACACATTCTACAGCCAATAAATTGGTGAATTTTCCTTGAAGTCAACAGTTTCACGTATTTATGTCACAGAGAATCTGGCTCATTGTTTTTAATTTGTGGTGCCATAAAACTTTGAAAGTTTTGTGAGACAGTTTTGTGAGACCAATCTTTTTTCTCCTTTCTTTAATTTTTTTTTTCCCTCTAAGGGAAAATTCAAGCAGCAGAACAGCACATGCATTTCTAAGTCTGTTGCAGCCTGTGCTACATGCACAGCAAAGATCCTGGCTTCAGGATCCTTCTCTTCCTCTTCACTGAGAGAGTGACACATTTAGGGAGCACATAGCTGCTCAGATTTGTGTGTTTTCTACGACTAAATAAAAATCTCTAGTGTGGCTGAATGCATTCACCAGTGCAAATCCCTTTATGAGCACACAGTTTAGTGTCCACTCTGAATTGGAGAAACAGGGAAATAACAGTAATGTTGGTTAGATGGGACCCTGGGTGTCCCTAATCCAACCTCTCACTTGAAGCAGGACCAGCTCTTGAGCATATCAGCTGAGGCTTTGTCCAGCTAAGCCTTGAAAGCCACCAGGGATGGAGACACCTCTCACCTCTACACTGACTTGTCCTAGACCTGTTGTCCAGATGAAACAAGATTTTGGGAGAAAATAAAATCAGCTTTTTTCCCCAGGCAGAATCTCAACCAATTTCTGTCCAGCTTGTGCAGCCACTTACTCTTAACCTTTCCTGTCTCAGGAGCTCCTTTTCCTTTTTATCTGTCCAGGATCTTGCTGTACCAAGTGTATGTAAGCAATTTGCTCTGTCCTGTCACTCTGCAGAGGGAGGGATGGGGCAGAACTGACTGCTTTGGTGTCACCTCCCCCACTAAGTTTTGTATCTGCTGGTGTATTTTAAGCAGACCTGACAGAGGTCTCAGAAGGATTCTCTATTTGCAGGTTTCATCAAATTAGGCAGCCTCTAACTGGTCCCACTGCAGGAGAAGTTGCAAGGCAAGCAGATCTCCTTTTTATACCCCAGGGTTTCCCTGCTCTCTTACACAGAGAGTCAGATTTCCCCATCCCCACTGTCATTTCAGAAAACGGAATTAAACTCCCACGCATGGAAAATACGCCTCTTGCACATGCACATTCCACTTGCAGCCCCATGTGATCATCCATTTTATATTGCTGTTGTCCCTTATGTCCAAACGTCTTGCAGCTTTTAATTAAGTCTGCCCAGCAGTGCAGAGCAGGCAAGTGCTGTCATCTCCCTCATCTCTCCTTCTCAGGGGGGGTGGGGAGGGAATTGAAGCACACAGAAATGAGCTCACCCACAGCCACACCATGAGCCTGGGGCAAAAATCCAGATCCTGCCTGTGTCACCTCTCTGCCACTCTGCCTGTGGGCTCCTCTTTCCGAAGCACTGTGTCCTGTCCCTGTTCTCCATAGAACTGGCAGTAGCAGCCTCTCTGCTCAGCTGGATGAGCCCATCTCACCTCGTCCCTCTTTGCCTCTCACCTCTGACATTGAACAACAGAGCCTCTTTTTTTCTAGAAAAGATTTTTTTAAAAAAATTTTGGGGTGTTTTTTTCCTAGAAAGGATTTGTATTTTCTAGAATTTGCTTCAACTGAGCAGCATCATCAGGGAAATTCCTGTGTCAGTGCCTCTGCCTGGCTATTTGCATGGAGTATTCCAGTGCTCAGCCCACTTTTTGCTTTGCCTTATAGCTAAATAATCAACTTCTGAAAGAAGAAAAAGAAGAACAACATGACAACATACTTCAAAGCAGTGGGCTGAAGCTGTTAACTGTTCAGTGGTAACGGGGATGTTTCCTGGTCTGAGCAGAACCCCAGTCCCAAAGCCAAGCTGAGCTTCATCTGTTTTCCAGCCTTCCTGCAGTACCTCGTACCCAAGGCTCTCATGACTAGGAACAACAAGGATGGTGACAATGAATATTCAGACATCCCACAAACCAGTCTCAGCATCTGCCATCCTATGTGCATTAGCATCAGTGTGCACAGATAATGATCAAAGCAGCATTTTCCTGCCAGAGGCCTCCCTAAACCACCCTTATTAGTATGACTCGATGCTGATTAATATGCTTCCCTAGTGCAGTTCAGTAGGAGTATCCACTCCTACTGTTTATGATTTAATATAAAACATCTCCCCCTTAGCTTGCCTTCCTCCTAATGCCACATGCAAGGTGTGAGCCTTGACTGAGGGTACCAGGAGAATCAGTGATCCAAGTTTTACAAGAAAGAGACCTAAATTCCACTGAAATGAAATGCGTGGAAGGAGGGAACAAGACTTTGGAGGTTGTAACAGCGAACCATCTTCCCATGCTAGGATGGTAGACCCGGATCCAGGTTTCCTATGAAAGATAGCATCAGCTCTGAGGTTCTACAACAATTCTGCTTATGCAGAATATAAAACAGTCCTGCTCACTGCAATGGGGTCTGTGCTTGCTGCTCACAGACCTTTGGACTTCAGTAATTATGGAAGGAGGACTCCTCCATGATTTTATGGTGCTTCCTTTTTAGCATCACCTGTAAAAAGGAGAAAATGCTGCATTTTGCCTTATGCTGCTCTTAGCACCACCAATGGCTTTGCCTTGGTGGTTTTCCAGTGTAAATGACATGGTCCTAATGTGCTGTGTCCATGCTCCCACACAGCAGGACACTGGGGAAATCACCACTAAACAGCCAACAGTGTTTCAGTTAGGGATGCGTGGAGTCGTCTGGCCTGATTTCACATTCTCTCCAAACCTTTGGTGGCTGTGGCTGGTTTGAGATCTGCTGCCATCGGCCTTGGGAGAAGAGCAGGGGTCAGGCCAAGCCTCACTCAACAACATCACAAGCGCCCCAAGCAATTGCCTGACGGAGCAACAAGCTAAAAACCAGACAACCTAAAAATGTATGAGAGGAAAGGGGCATTGAAGAAGATTGCACAGAAAATTCCCGTCCTCCATATCAGCTGCTTTTCTAAGGAAAGGAGTGATATCCTTAATGCAGGATATGTGCCTCCCTTGGGCTAGTCTAGTGCAAAGAGCAATTGAGAGACATCTTTTTATAGGAAAGAGGCATCTATATTGGAATTAAACAGTTGACAAAATCCCAATAGCTTTACAGATTCTCGACATCAATTTAAGGAGCCCACAAAATGACATTTTACCCCCGTGGGGTTCAGTAAAACGGAATGTTCTGGGGGAGTGTGTGCACAGTCTAGCTCTTAACTGCGAGAATTGACTGTGGCTCCACTAATTCTCCAAAGCCAGACTGAGTCTGATATCCCTTCAAAAGTGCATGGGCTCAGTTTTTAAGTGACCAATTCTGCCAGCAGGGCCAGATATTAAAAACAAACAGCCATCCAGCATCCAGCCAGACTCCCACCTGATCATTCCATCTGCTCCGCTGAAGCACGTGAGGCTTTCCCCTCCTCCTCAGCTGACCACAGTGGGAGCAGGCTTGTCCCAGACTTGTATTTCCAAAGTGCTCAGCTCCCAGCAGCTCCAACCACCACACACGTGGCTGGCGTTCCCCAAGCATTCAGCTTCCTCCTTCAGCTCAGTGTGTGGTGTTTGGCCATCAGATGTCCTGGGTGCCCTTGCAGTCCTCTCTAAACTCTCTTCCTAACTACTTCCACTGGCCTTTGTGCCATCTCCAGTTTCTTTTGGAATGGTGACTTCTCCAGCATGGTCAGCATCTGCAAGACCCCTCTCAAGACACTTTCTATGCACACAGAATTCTGATGCCTGTTTTCTCTCATGCTGGAAGGAGGGTGTTGTGTTCTCCACCTGCTCCATGTGTCCTTCATAAATGGTTCAGCAATACTCAGCAGAAACAGAAAAAACAGATCCCTTTCCACTTCCCATACATAAAGTTCATCCTGAACTGAGGTAAGACCTCAAATTCATATTAGTTTCCTACAAACCAGAAGGGAATTTGTTCCTTACCCCCTGACAGATCAAACAACAAATCACAGGCTTCACATGCAAACAATATTTTATCTCCTTATAAAAGTGGAGGAGGCAAAGCAATGGCACAGGCTCCCTGCTCAGGGTGTGAATCCTCCACCACGGGAAACCTTCCAGGTTCCCCACAAACCTCTGTCAGACATGACACAGGTATGTCTGAGCCTGCCTTGGGGAAGACGCATGAATTAAATGACCTCTCAAAGTCCTTCCAGACCCATTTCTCCATGATGCTTAGAGACAGGATCCCAGGCTTGATGGATCTGTGGCCTGACCCACACTGACAGTTCGTAGATGTGTCTGAATACATCCATTGTGTGGTTTTCTCCCCCCAGCCCCTGCAGACTCCGTGGTGGCATCCTGGGCTGCACAGCTCTTTAGCAAAGGGCAGAGCCAGTGCCAGAGGCGAGGAGCAGGGCAGGGATCTGTGGGCTGGGTCACTCTGTGTGTTGGCAGGCAGGGCAGGAGGGGAGCTGGGCAGAGCATAGTCAGAGAGAAAGGCTTTTGGGAAAAGGCGTTTTCTCTGCTTCTCTGTGCACAGACAGTGAGACCTTACCAGTGGAAGCAAAGCAGCATAGTTTTCAGTTTTCAGGGCTGTCTTCCCCCTGAGCTGTTTTAGAGAGGACAAGCCAGGGCAATATTTTTAACCTGCCCTTGCTACTGCGAGGGGAGGGGGTGCTGCATTCCCTGGAGGCCACAGGACAAGAACAACTCATTTTTCTTCCCCATACAGAGCTGATGCTTCACACATCTCTGTTACTCTGCTTCTGTCTCCGTGCTCATGGGACAACATTCCCCGCACACAGGTGATTCCCTGTGACTCTCTGCTCCCCCATCCCCATGTCCATGTCTCCATGTTCACAGTACCATGGGCTGTTCACAGCACTTCCCTGCCCACCACTTTGCATAGCTGCATTTGCAAGTGTCTTTCTGAAGCACAACAGGACCATATAATTATGTAAATGCACACATGGCTGGGAGAGTTTTTCAGTCTCTATGGCTTTTAGCACAAATCTCCTGACACGTGCTGGCTTATTCCCCTTCACTCCAAAGTGCTTGCTGATTTAATAGGACATTCATGTGAGCACCCCAGCTTTCCAGATTAAAATGAAGAAGAAAAGGTATGGTTCTAGATAGCACAGCTGGCAGAAGAGTTTGAAACAAGTAACAACTAAGGCTTAAAAATCTAGAAGGCAAAATAAAATCAAAATTCTGCCTATAGTCTGTAGGTTTTTTTAATTCTCTGTAGTTTTTTAAACCAAGATCACAGTTCTGGGGACAAGTCCAACTTATACATGGAGATAAATCCTCAAAGGTCTGTGGTAGGCAGCCCACAGCCAAGGCTCCTACACAGCAGTGCGAGAACTGTCACACTGACGTGCATGGTGACATCTTTATGCAAACCTGAAAATATTGGCAGTTCACATGTACGAGTTTGGTACAGAGGCTTGGGCTGTCCAGAGCTCCATTGATTTGAAAAAGCTGCTTGGGAACCTGCCTGTGAACCGTCTGTCACCACGGATGAAGAACACCCACCCCCTCAGTTTCTTTTCATCTCACTCTGTGCTTTGCACATTGCCATGACACTGCAGTGCCTTCATCTCACTATCGGAGCACTCCACCCGAGCTTTTGAAGCAATTTGCATTGCCAGCTGAGGGCCATGGGGAACCAAAGGAGCATTTCCAGGTGGGACAGGGACAATGGTGCATCTCCCACTGACTCCCAGCCTGGATCCCATGGGATCTGGCACAGTACCCACCACCCAAAAACTCATCCAAGCCACAGGAACCCAACATACCTGTATATTTTATATCTGGTTGTAAATCCTTGACGATGTCTTTCCACAAAGGATAAGTAGCTCCGTGAGTGGTGGAAAGGCCCCCTGTCTGAAATAAGCCAATCAAACTCCTTGGAGACATGTTGGTTGGTAGCAGCTGGGTCCTGGTGGGAGGGCTGTATGAGTATATGGTCCCATATAAACAGGAGGTAGAGGAACTCAACAAGCCTCCAGTTCATGCTTTTCTGTCTGCCTTTTTCCTCTCATTCTTGCTCCATTCTGTGGAGTCCTGTTGAAAGAGAGAGGGGATAGGAGGAAGGAGAGAGAGAAAGAGAAATTGAGGGGAGGAGAGGGAGAAGGGAGAGAAAGAGAGAGATTAAGAATGGGAATTTCTCTGATCCTCTGACAACCATCTCTCAGGGTGAAAAAAGACATGAAAAATCAAGTTTTAAAAGACTTCGGTTTGCCTGTTTTACAGCTTAGAGTATTTGGCAGTGTTTTATTCACGTATTTAAGTGGTGCCTTTAATCTCCTGAGCATATATCACCTTTGAAATAACCAGGTCCTGACCTGAGACATCCTCACCCCAGCTTCTCCATCATTTCCCTTGTGAAGTTCTCCACAGTGCTGCAAAGGCAAGTGAAGGCCGGGTGCAGGAGGTGGCTGCACCCTAGGCTACAATTACCCCTTTATTGTCCCTTTAATGCTGTGCCAGAGAAATGTGTCTTCTGCTTTCATGTCTCTCTGATGATCTGTAATCCATACCCTGTGCAACCTGAGCAATCTAGAAAGGCCCAGCTCTTACTTTCAAGTGCTGCCAAAAAAAGAAATAAAACAAAATAATTACCCAGGCTTCGGCGACAAGCACACACGGACACACAGGCACACACACATACTACACACACAACTATGAAATCCTGCCAGACTCTGACAGATAAAAATATCCTCACCCTGCTTTCCTGCTGGGGTGTTGGAGAGGTGTGTGTAGTGCAAGGGATGGGGTCTGCTGCTATTTCAGTTATGGTGGGACCTCGAGGCACTTCCCAAGATCAAGGCTCTGCAGGACGACATGCTGAACATGCATATTCAGCAAGGGAGATTTACTAGGCAGCTTCAGGGGATCCTTCCTAGCACTTGGAGCAGGGCATGCTCTCACTGCCATGGTGGAAGAGCAGCTGTCCTGCTGCACCCCCAGCAAAGCAAGGCTAGGGACAGCCCTGCACCGAGCCCAGCAAAGCAAGGCTAGGGACAGCCCTGCACCGAGCCAGCTCCTCTACCAGGCATGTGACAAGACATATGATGACTGGGAAGGGAATCAGGGGGTAAGGTGCCTTGCCAAAGGTTACACAGCAAGCCATGGATACAGCTGGAAGAGAGCCCTGGTCTCCTGACTCCCATTTCCAGTGTCTCAGCCATTAGCTCATCCGCCTCCACAGTCAGACACCTGGCACTGTGCCCCTCTCTGGGCAAAGCCATGTGCTCTAGTGGTGGCAGGTGACAGGCTTGCTTAGCTGTCACCCCGCACCCAGCATGGCCTCCTCCTGCTTCCAAAGCACGATGTGGCTGCTGCAGCAACTCAGCCTGTTGAGTTGTGCTCCTCACCCCTGGGAGCTGCTTGGAAAAAGTCCTCTCCACACTTACAACCGGTTCCTCCTCTTGCCTTCTGGGTTTTGTGGAGGATATGCCAACACTGTGGGCATAGCTGGGCCGGCAGTGTTCTTAAGGCTGCTCCCTCAACTCTGGGAGCACAAGACGTCCTCAGGACAGGTGATACCCACCTGTTTCTGTAAAATACAGTGCAGAGAGACTGCGGATACTTTTTAAAGCAGGAGAAATGAGGCTACTCAAAGCTTTGCCATGTAAGATTTCATGTCAGGATTTTTTGTACATCTCCAGAAAACCTTCTGGCTTTGAGCCTGCGTCCTCTGTAAGCACTCTAAAAGTTTGTAATTCACAGAAAGAAAAGGTTTTGCTAAGAGTGTAGGAGAGGTGTGCTAGAGGTGCCACCCGTAATCACAGCACTGTGTGTGAACCTTGGCTGGTGTGAGCAGCAGAGCACAGACCAGAGTCCATCAGTGCTGGTGGTCAGCACGGCCATATCCTCTGCTCCAGGAGCTTTCCCTGGAGCATGGCAGAGCTGCATCTCATGGCAATGAGTGTGTGAGGCTGCTGTGCAGCTGGATTGGAGCCCTGGGTGTGCTGGGGAGCTCAGGAGCCCGCTGTGTGTGCCGGAGTGTGTGGGAGCCTGCACGTGTGCACAGCATGTGTTCAAGGAGCTGCAGTAAGCTCAGAAGCACTTGACAGAACCAAGTTGTGGTTAAGGACAACACTCAGCTGATGCATTACAGGAAGAAATGGGGGAAAAAAATCAAGTATGGGAAAGTCAGCCAATGTTTGATTTTTCTGTTGGTCCCATATAAGCTCCTTTCTAATTGCAGATGGAATATTACTGTTATTAAACCTAATGGTAACTGCAGCTCCTGACTGAGGAGGTTTTTCCCATTCTGGAGACATGTTTTTAACATCAGCCTTCACCACTCACTCCTATTTCACCCCTGAACAGGGTAGTTCTCAGTGCTTAGTCCCTCACATCTGAGGACTGATTCTACTTTACCTTACAAATGGGAGAGTTTCTAGCCCCCGCTGAGGGCAATGGAGCACATTTCATGTGGGCCACAGAACATCCCTGCTTCCACTCACTCATGAGCCCCAGGTGATTACTGGGGGATGCTCCCAGCTACATCCCACCCTCAGGATCTCCAAATTCCAGTTCAGAAGTGTATTTCTACCGCTTCTCTACCCAGGCTCCTTCCCTGCCTGGTTGCTCTTGTTCCATCAGGGTGACCAGCTGCAAACTCAGCATATTTGCCATGAGCTGGGTGTGCAGATAACAATCAGCTGTTCTGCACATGTTGTCCCAGCTTCCTTGGTTCATTAAACTCACCCATAGCTACTCCCCTCATCTGCCAGCGTGGATCAGTTTTCCCCTAAATATTTCACTGTCTATTGCATTTGTATTGCAGAGAGAGCTCTTATGTACCCAAATCAGGGACAGTCCCCCTCCATTTCCTGGCACGATGCAAGTGAAAACTGAAACATGAGAAGAGCCAAACAAAACGGGCCACAGAGAAATCCCAGTGTGTCCTCCTACATGTGAATATCATACACTGGGGAAATATCAGCTTGTGAAAGAGAGGAGATAGTCCCTAATTTCCCACACACACTCTTCATCCTCTCTTCCTTTCCTTTGGTGCACAGTTGGAGTCAGGATGATTGGGGCTGTGATGTTCTTATCCAAGAGGTAAGATTTGGGGTGAACACGCCTTGAGACCACTGAAGAAATGATTGCATCTCCAGCCTGGAAGCTGCCTGGATCAGTTCTGAGAGCAGGGAATGGTGCCTGAGGCAATGGAGGATGATAGAGCACAACTGGGTCCAGACTACTATCACACCATCAACTTTAATTTTTTAGTAGTATCTTTTTCCCCCCTGTAGCTGCTGTAGGGATGTTGTTTCACATTAAAGATTAATCCACTCCACAGGGCTGGTCCCCATGGAAGCTATAAAGCTTACCAAAGTGGGATTATCTTGTGTCTAAGACAATATTGTGAGGTGCATTCGATCTACCTCCTAAAAAGCTTGAATCGGAAACTAATTTTTTAGGTGTCTTTATGGGGCTCCACTGATGTGAAATATGTTTCATGGATTTGGCACATGGAAGAAGCAGGGAGGAGATGTCTCCAAGTATAGAGCCCTTAGGCGGGAGACCCAAGGCTAACTAAAAGCTAAATCTGGGACAGAAGCAATCTGTGGACTAAAGGGTAGGCTTGGGGGAGTCACACACAAGAATCCAGTGTTTTGCTCAAATCTGCCCCAAACACCCCCTATTTCCTTTGGCAGTGCCCTTACAGATGGGGCCTTGGCCTCACTTTCCATTTATCAACATGGAGTCACAACAGTATTTGTGTGACTATTCATGTCATGAACTTGTTGGAGAGGCCAGAATCGGGTTGTAGCACCTCCTGAAACACAAACCTGATGTCCACGTGACTCTAAAGGTGTTTCTGTCCTACAAGTAGTGAATGACAACCATCTCAGCAAGCTTTGCAATGCAGCAGGTAACAAAATCCAGCTATAAAGCCCGTTTCCACTGAGAAGCATGACAGAGCAGTGACTGAGCTGGGTCCTTCTGGCTCATGTCAACAAACACAATCATGCAATCATCACATCTGTTAATAAACATGATCTGTGGGTGAGCGAGGACATGGCTTCAGTTCACTGAAAACAAGCAGTGGGAGAAGAAAATGTTGGATGTGCTGACTCTGAGTCATAGCACAGTCATTTTCCAGCACCATCCAGCATGGAGGCACATCCCCCAGCGCACATGGAGATCCCTCTTAAAGCCCCTTGGACTTTGTTAGGTGGCTTAAGATGCCCTTTTTCTAACACAAATTCAGCCTAGAACATTAAATGTTCCTTATCTTATGAGTCTTCAGGATTCTTGGAGGAAAAATAGGCAACTATTTTCTGTAAAGTGCAAGTTGTATTTGAATGTACACTTAATTTCTTTGTGATTGATATCTGTGTGTTAATTATATTCTATTTTCGGCAATACCTTTGCTGTCACAAGGCAGTGCCTTTTATCCAAGGAGTTCAAATTGAATAAGAGGCATTAATTAAAGCTCTCAGCACTCTAGTAAGGCAGGCAAGTGCTGTTACTACCATTATTTCTTGAAATAAGAAGAAAAGAATAGAGCTGGATGTCTACTTAGCCACTTAAAAAGTAATTTTTATAGAGTGGGAGAGCTCAGAGTGATAGATTTTGCACAAAATTATATTGCAAGGTCTGTTTCATCCTAGGGAGGCTGTGCAGCCCCAGATCTCTGCTATAAACAGGCAGACAGGATGCAAGTGCTCTGACTCTCCATCGCTTGCTGTGAATACTCTACCTCCTGAGATTTTCTACCTTTCCTCTAACCCTTGTACCTTTCATTTATCCCTTCTATTAGATCCAAATTGATCTCGCACACATCCCTTCTGTTTTCCCATGCTCATTGTTGTGAACTATTTCCATCAGAAATGCAGACTCAGGAAAGAGAAATTACTGAACACATTATTTGCAGTAAAGGAATAAGTCCCCTATCTCTTTAAGCTACATGCACCAATAATTCTTCCTTGTGTCCCACATTTGGTTCTTGGCAGGTTGAGAGAGGTTTCTGCCTACTGCCATTTACCAGAGGGAAGAGGCTAACAATTCCTATTTGTATCTGAAACACTTCTGCTCTTCAGCAACTTCACACACCGCTTTAGGATGCTGGTAAATTAGTAAGAGGCTGAAGTTTCAGAGGAGAGATGAAACAGCTTATGTTAGTTTAAAGCTGAACCCTATAAACTGACGAACGTCTGACCTAATTTCAGCAAACAGCTTAAGTGTACCCTTAATTTTAAGTACAGGATGTGCTACTCTAGATTTTATTCAGCTATCCCTGCTTCGAGTTTGTGCACTCAGATTCCTGGACACATAATTACTGCCCCACACCTTTAGGATTTAATTTAACTTGTGGAGCAGTAACATTTCTGTCCTGCCCCTGAGAGATGGCCCATGAAAGTATTGGAAAGACAACACTCAGGAGCAGCCCTGCTTGTCCTTTGGAAACCCCGTCCAGCAACTCAACCATGCTGGGGACACCTTTCCTCTGTCAGGGCCAGAGGAATACAGGGAACATGGATGGAAAGGGAAGCCAACCTGTCAGAGTGTAAGTCATATGAACTGCTGCGGATAAACCTGAGCTCTGGGGAAACAGAATTTGGGCACTTCTGACCTAGATGTCTTTATAGCTCAGACTGGAAACACTGATCTCTGACTGAGTCAGGCCTGGAGCTGCAACTCAGCAGTGGCTCTGACTCTCTGGGTGACTGTGGCATACAACATCATAAAATCCCAAATGGTTGTAAAGCTATTTCTTTACGGAAGTGGGATTTCACTATTTCAGGCAGTGATTGGCTAATCCCTCCCCAAATCTCTGTAATTCTGTTCTGATCAGTTTCTAAATTTGCATTATTCTTTAACCACTCCAGTTTTAAATATGCATGAGTGGTTAAACCTGTGGGATATTCATCAGCCGAAATATTTTTGGGTGAGGAAAGGCAAGGAGATAAGATGAGAAATACCTCTGCAATAATACCAACAGAGTCCACAAATTCACTTCACTATTGTCAAATTGCTCATGCTGAAAAAAATAATGATTGGGAGATGTCAGTGTTTGGGTTGTGAGAGCTCCAAACAGAAATGTTTCCAAATCTCTATTTGAAACTACTCAAGTTTTTTCACCTTTTGATTTGTCTTTCCACCCCCTTAAGATGGAACAGTGATAAAAATATCACTTTTGACCCCAAATGACTTGTAGGAGAAAAGATTTTTTCTTCTTTTCAGTTTGTCAGCACTTTGCTTACAACTTGTCAGAATATTCAGTGAACCAAGACCACCCCACAAACCCTCTTTTATTAATGCAGTTCAGCCAGCAGCCTAAAGGGAGCAGTTTTTGTGCAAAAACTCCAATTACTCCCTGCCTGTAAGGAGGTGAGAATTGCAGTGGTAACAGCTCTGTACCTGCTCTGAGCTCGTTTGTCCCTGCACTTCAGCTAATTATAAAATCCTGGTGTGATGAGGGGGAGAATAAGAGGCAGCTTCAAGCCAAGCAAGAGTAGCAGGTACCTTCACCAACTCACAAAATCAGGTGGTGCTGGACAGAGGGAGTCAAACCCCAAAAGTCCTGATCATAAATCTACTGGCCAAGGTCCCAAAGTCATTGCTCTGAACTCCAGGCTCCACAGGCACTTAGGTCAGGGCTGTGCTTGGAAAGGAGATCCTTCTTACAATGCTCCATAGGTTGGGAAATTAATTAAAAGGAACTTCTGCTCATGCACACAGATTTATGGTGAAGTGTCACAGGGTTATGAAGATGGTGAAGGGTCTAGAGGAGAAGCCATAGGAGGAGCTGGTGAGGTTTGTCCAGCCTGGAGAAGAGGGGACACAGGAGAGCTTGTGTATTCAGGTTCCTCACAAGGGCAGGTGGAAGGGGAGGCACTGATCTCTTCTCTCTGGTGACCAGCGATGGGATCCAAGGAAACGGCTGGAGTTGTGCCGGGGGGGTTTAGGTTGGATATCAGGGAAAGGTTCTTCCCCCAGAGGGCTGTGGGGCACTGCCCAGGCTCCCCAGGGAATGATCACAGCCCCAAGGCTGCCAGAGCTCCAGAAATGTTTGGACAATGCTCTCAGGCACAGGGTGAGATTGTTAGGGTGTCCTGGGCAGGGCCAGGAGCTGGACTCTGGTCCTTGTGGGTCACTTCCCACTCAAGACATTCCACGATTCTGCGATTCTGAAGCCAGTCTTGCTGAATCTGAGACTGGAACAGTGGGTGCTGCACAGACAGCAACCAGCAAGGCAGTCCATGCCCCAAAAAGCTCACAATCTACTTAGGAGAGCAAGGACAGCAGATGGCTGGGGACAGATGGGGTAACGCAAGGGAACAGTGAGCTAATCCCGCTCAGCAGGCTGCGGAGCAGCGGTGTCAGCACACCAGCAGCCCAACTGTTGGCAAGAGTTTGATAGCTATTGTCACAAATGAGAGTTAAAAATAGTGAGACTGGATAATGAGCTCGTTTCTGTAGATGTTTGTGAGGAACTCCTCTCATTTGTGAAATGGCAGAGATAGAATGAATATAGATGATGATAATAATAATAATGATAAAATGCACTTTTCCAATCTGCTTATTAAAAAAAAATAGTGGGTGTTGAACAGTGATTTCTATTAAGCACTGCCCTGAACTTGAAATTATTCCTGCTATTATTAAAGTACTGTCCTAGCTAGTCCACTTCCCCATAATTTCTTTCTAAGTTACACAAAAATGCAGCTATATCTTCTGTCTTCCTCAGTATTTATACAGCTCATATCAAAGTCCAGTAATCTTGCAAGTGTTAATAGATTTTTATCCTTGCAATAGCTTTAGGAGATAGGGAAATGCTGCTTTTTTCCATTTTGCAGGATGGGAATTGAGACACGAGGTAGATTAATGGCTTGTCCCAGATCATTTTATAACTGCTTCAGGAATTCAACCCAAATCTCTTACGTCTCAGCTCAGTGCTACGTCTTCTTGCAGTACCCTTCCTACGCACCTTTATGCTACTATTCCAGAATTAGCTGGGACTTGCCACAGAGCTTCTTAGAATTATTTTGAATAGCTCATTTCATGTCAGGAAAATGCCAATTCATCAGCGGCAAAACACTTTGTAGAAATTTGTTGATTTAAGGGGGGGAAAAAAGGCGTTTTGATAAAGTCAGCTTTTCTTTGGAACAGAATGTGTTGAGTGTTCCATTTGGAAGGGATCAGTTCAAAATTGCGTTTTGTTTTTCATTACATGTTGAGTAACATACATTCAAAATCAAAATGAAGTGTTTTCTTAAGCTGTGTGTTTTGACTGAGCTGAAATAGATTTTGTAATTTATGCACAAGAGGAAATATCCAAATTCATTTAATACTGTTCTTGCAGTTTGGAAAAAGAAACACCTACAAACCAGACACAATAAACTGAACAAAAATCATACTATTCTCTAAAATTTTTACTAGACATTTAGGAAGGAGTAATCTGAATGCTCAGTTTAATGAGGCCTGTGCCAGAGTCCAGAAATCCTGGTTTTTGCTTTCATGACTGTTCCATCCTGGTGCCAGTCTTGCCTTTCTAACATATTCCATTGCAACAATTGGGACCTGTGAACTGAGAGGCTGAAGGAAGAAAATTGATGCCAAAAGTCCTCTGGAGAGCAATAATGTAATATTCAATCCAAGGAAGTGAACTCTTATCCCACACCTGACAGTCTGTGTAATCTATCTGTTCTGAAGTTCATTGCTGGGAAGAGACTTTGTCACCAAAGTCACATGGAATGATCCCATTCCATAGGACTTGGGAAATGCAAACTACCACTGCTTCTTTCAGTAAAAGAAGCTGAGGTTACCTAAAGATCCTTACAAATGGTTTATCTTCCCATTTGTCTTGTCTCTCAAAAAGGAGCTTAGCCTTTTGACTGGTTTATTGTGCTCCTCCATTCTTACTGAAGGAACAGAAGGGGTTAAAAACCACAAGCCATCCTCCAGGTACAGCTCCTGCTGCTTGGATAATGCCAGCCCTGCCTGCCAGGATGAAAAGCACTATTGGAGCTCCCTCTGGGCACCGTATTTCGCCACCACTCAGCTGGATGGAGCCAAGAGTAGCAGGGGCAGCTGAAGAGAGGAGAGAAAAGGGACTCTGAAGCTGGCAGCTGCAAATTCCAGCCTTGGGCAGCTCCACCTTCCTTGTCCCACTGAGTGGATCAGGAATTTGCTGTGGCCATAAAACTCTCTGTGCGTTTAGTCCCCCTGGCTCCTGCAGCCACTGTCTCAGACCCTTGTGCACATCCCTGCCAGGGCACTCTGGAAGCAGGGTGGGATCTCCCAAGGATGGCATGGCTCAGCCTTCTGTGGAGGAACAGAGCTGCAGATAGGGCCAGGGTGAGCACAGATGGTCCCTGATGTGGGCTTTGGATCCCTACAACTCCGTGGGGGATGACTTAATGGTGAGTTACACAAATCACTGCTTTAGGTACGCAGGACACTGGTCTGAGACTGAAAACACCAAGGGTCTGCTCCTTCTGCAGCCCTGCCACTCCAAAGAGGAGAAGTTAGATGTATTGCACTTCAATTCGGGTTAGAAATGTGAGCTAGAATGAGTATTAGCCCCAAATAACAGCATTTCATAGGCAGCTTCTGCAGCAGAAGTCAGAAATCTGAAGTGCAGGCTCTGCCATTGCAGGTTCTCCTAGAAGGTCTATTGAAGTCAATGAGCCTTGGGTTGGATCTCATCACAAAAAGATAATCAAATACCATTTTGACTCTTAATTTGGAATAACGTATTAAATTAGAAACTCATATTAACCTGGAACTGCATTTATATAATGTGAAGATTTAAAATCTATGTACCATGAAGGTGGGAGAACTCCTACCCAAAGCTGCTCTCAGCAGCCCTGAATCCCAGAGCCAATCTACCTGCAGCACTGCATTTCCACCTATTCTCCGAGCCCTAAGCCTGGGATTTCCACTGGACCAGAAGGATGTGTGGAAAATAAAGCCATCTCATCCTTACCAGTATTAATCTGTCAAGCACAGAAGGCTGGTACCAGCTAGACTCCAACCAAAGCCAAGAACTGAAAAATCACAGAGGATATTGAGGATCTGCACTGGCATCACAATCACCCTCTCCCATCAGTGCACCAGTTCTGCAACACAGATATGCTAAAAAAAATTAAAAACTGAAGGAATTCAGTCTTTTCTGGGATTAAAGTTCAACACCACTCAGGTCTGAGCATCTCAAAGTTTGCAGGCCTTTGGTGTCCACATTTGAGGCCACCTCTAGCTATGAGCTTTATTTATTTCCTTCTCTGAGACTGTTCTGCTCTGTTCTTAATCCATCTCCTGACCACCTGGAGCATTTGAAAGTCATGGCTGTGATGTTTGTCTGTTTAGATAGACTGTAAGTAGAGCTGGTCAAAAAATTCTGACAGAACAGTTTTTCGCAGGAAAATGCAGTTCCCTCAAAATCGAAACGTTGCATGGGAACATCAGTTTTGACAAACTTTTTCACGTTTAAACTGTCAGAACAAATAAATTTGATTTTCCCTCTTCATTTCAGTCATATTGAAATGTTTAATTTTGACGAAATAAACACATTATTTTTGTGTTGTTTCAATTAATTTGGTTTGACATTTTACATATTGTGTATTGTATTGATATATTTTTAAAATGTATGGTATTGATACATGTTTAGAATGCGTTATATATTGCATAAAATATTTGGTGCTGTTTATTTTATGTATTATCATACAATGCTAAATATTTCTCAAAGCATCTTAGTGCTTCAGCACCACAGGAGCGGAAGATATCAGTGATCTCAAATTATTATTGCTTTTAAATTTTTAAGTCATAAGAGCCTTGTGGGATCATGGTTCTCCTTCACACTAAAGTTTAAAAAAAACAACCACATATCAAAAGGCAGAAATTTCCCAAGGAAATTGTCCATTCTCCAAGCAGCTCTGTCAGCTCAATGACAGCATAGTACAGCTCCTTTCCCCTCTGCAAACCAGACAACCAAGTCCTCTACTTGTTAAAGGAAAAAAAAAAAAAGAAGAAGAAAATGCAGATTTTCCCAGAGTGGAATTTGTATGCAATGTTTTCATGAGCATCAGGGATTTAAAAGTCTGAATACCATTGACCTCCTAGGGCCTTTGTCTTCCAAACCACTTATGTACTTTCAAAAGATATACTCCACCTCCTTCCTGGAAGTCTACCTGATTTTTTTTTTTTCTTTTTTTGCTTGTTTGAATCCATATTTCTGCTCCTCCATGTGTAGCAGAGGGGAATCGCTCCTGTGAGTTTCTGCTGCCACGTCTGTGTAGGTGGTGGGAAAAGTGGGTTGAAAAGAAGGGCAAAGCAAGTGGCAAAAGGGAAGGCGAGAATGGCAGCACAGAGCTGAGCCTGCAACAAGGCAACTCCATCGATTCCCCATTTCAGGGAGGAAAGAGTCCCTGAGGCCCGCTGTGCAGCCACAGGTTCGATAAGAGACGGAGGCAGTACTGGATGGTCGGAGGACACAGAGCCCATTTTAAACACGGAGAGAGGCAGGACTCCAGCGAGGTTGTGTGGGATGGTGATGGAGAGAGAGCTGAGTATGGCCATGCATGACATTCTCCTTCCCTGTCCTCCCTTTTATCAGGATTAAAGGCAGTCCCAATACATGCTAAGGGCTGCTCCTTCTCATGAAAGGCTCAGAACCCTCAGAGAGAGGGATCAGTCCTCACCACCTCTCCCAGGCAGAGCTGTGTTTGTGCAGTGGGAATAAAAAGAAGCATCCCCAACTTTTGGAGATTTATTTACAGTGGAAGAGGGGCTTTTCTGTCTGCTTTTCCTCTTAACGGGACATGCCTGCAGCATCAGGTTCCATGGTTGGAAATCTGAATTCTCCCACATGGCTGCTGGGAGTGCACCTCTGAATGCAGATCTGCCTGGATGTGTCCTCGTGCTCCAGCTGGCCTGTCACTATGGATTACAGTTCTTGGCTAATAGTGAGCACTGCTGGAGTCTGAGACTTCCATTAAAAGCCAATGTTTCCACCTCCCCACCCCACAAATGGCTCCATCCCATCCCAGCTGACATTTCTGTGCATACGGCCTCATCTCTGGGGTGGGGAAGGAGCAAAGTGCCTCAATTTGTCTCTGTTAGGCAACAATGGAACAAGTCAAAGGCAGGAAAGGAGGTTTGAGGATGATCAGTTTTGAAAACTGTGGATAATTTACTTGAAAGTTGACCTTACCCCTTTGTCACCAGCATATCTGTAATACTGGAGCCCCATCCCTCTGACAGCAGCAGTACAACTGAGCATGGAATTACCCCCTGGAAGAGTCCTTGAGGGAAATGCTTCGTTACTCCAAGTTACATTGTGGAGTGTCTTTGGAAAGAAGGAATGCTTCTGCGGGGAGACATTGCCCACCCATGACAGAAACTGCAAATCATTAGCCCTTCATTGCCAGAGGAACTGAGGGCTACTGACAGATACAAAAGAATTGGCATGGACACTTGACCTTTCCTCAATGCCAGGAGGAAATCACTGACCAGGAAGAGCAACACATGCTCAACCAGGCTCTACAAAGGGAAGCAAGAAGATCTGGAAGAATTCAGAGCTATTTGTAAAGCAAACACTGCACTTTCAGCACAACATGTGGGCAGGCCAAGGGGTGACTTCCAGTTTGGCAACTGCCAGGTACCATCACAGCTCCTCCCGCTCCAAGGGAGACATTCAGAATGAATGCCTACAATGCTTCCGTGGGAATGCTGAGAGATTCACACCTTTGAGGGCTGGGGGAAGGACAGGACATGCTGAGTGGTACTTCAGAGTTTCCCTGGCATGATGTCCTGCCAAAGGGAGCGAGCAGTCCCCTCGACCAGCCTGCACACATTCTCCTGCTAGAACTCCTCACCTTGGATGGATCCTGCACACCTCTGCAGCTTCCCAAAGTGACTTTGAATGCAAACCAGAGCAAGCATCACATTTGTGTCTTCAATAGCCTGCCTCCCAAAAAGATCCTGTGCAATCAGCTGGCCAAATCCAAATCTGAAAAACACCTCCATGGCTGGTCATGATTAATTAATTCTGCCTTAACATTCCCAAGGGCACCTAGCAGCTAGTCAGAGCTGCCAGAGAAAGAGACACTGCTGTGGGAAAGGATAAATAGTCTTTCCTCAACTGCAGACATCGAATTAGATAATAAATAGCTGACTAAATACATAATTTTGTATGAGTGTTAAATTAAATGCAGAACAGGAATACAGCTGGCTTATCCCTGTGAAAACAAAGGTGTTGAGAAAGAGTTTCCAAAGAAAGAAGAGTATTTAGAGTCTGCTGTGCTCATGAAGTCATAGCCTGAAGTTATCTATCATGGCTTATATGACTGTTTATAATGACAGACAGCTATTCTTGGACATTTTATTCCTGTTATAATATTCTCAGACCAGAGCAGCTCAAGGAAACTTCCCTCTAATTTACCCCTCTGTTTTGTCCCTCCTCCTGCAGACTAGACATCTTTGCTCCCATAGGACCAATACAGTTTGTCCTCACCAGCTGTTGTGGGCTTAGCCTGTGCTCCTCAGGGAGCTGCAGCTGCCAGCCCAAAACAGGGGCTCTCCTATGTACCCCTTAAACACTTCAGTCCCCTAAACCCAGAGGTTCTGCCCAGATTGTCCCAGTAACCACAGCATAGGCTCCAGTGACAAATAGGGGATCCTGCAGGACTCGAGGAAGCCGGCAGGAGGTGCAGTGACATCCCGGGTTCAGGTGGGGCCCTGTGGAGCGCGTGGCCTGGAGCAGATGGCTGTGGAACCCCTGCCAGCACAGGGAGCACCATCACCCCTGTCCCGTTGAATGTGCACATCCACAGCTGATTTTACTCCAGCACCACAAGTCCCTGTGCACAAACCCAGCCACACAAATCAAGTGCAGGATGCCCTCATCCGAGCTCCTGTCACAGCACAGCGCAAGGGTCTGCTGGTGCCCCTTACACATCTCCCAGTCCTGGAAGTCTTTGTTTTGGCCCCTGTATCCCCGAGGAGACAAGTCCCACCTTGCAGATATGTTGATGTTCTCCTCCTGAGACATTCAGTTCAGACTTTGCTCCCATTGCAGTGAGGTTTCTGAGCATGCAGGGGCTTCCTCTGCCTTCCTGCACCTTTGTCCAGAGTCTGAAATCAGTTCAGATCATCCCCTCCCTCCTTCTTTGCAACTTTCCTTCACCCACCTTGCTCCTCCTTTCTACATCGCAGCAGGCACAGCCAAGACATGTTATTAACACTTGCCACTTCGTTAGCAATCTTCTCCAGGAGGAGCAGAGGAGAAAAGAGGAAAGTGTGCAAAAAATTGGAGAGTCAGGAAAGTTGGATGAAAGGAAGAGTAGCAAAGACTTGAAGGTGTGAATGAGAAAGTGCAGGAGTAGAAGGAGTTTGAGAAAAATCTAATGGGTGAGAAAGAGATTTATAATTAATCCCCAGGCTAGTGAGAAAGCAGGGAATGAAGTCAAGACCATACTCTTCTCTAAATGGTTCTGCTCCTGATTTACTTTGACTTCAGACATATCTTTTTACTTTCTCCTTTTATCTCCCATCACTTTGGACCCTTTGAGTATCTGTTATTTGAGGTAGGAATTGTCTTTAACCATGTGCCGCATAAAGGAAACTGCAATCATAGGCACTAAAGGATGCAAGACATTGTTTTTAACACATCCTAAAATAAGGCTCAGGAAAGTGCTTAGGGATTGTCTGCCAATGTTTATTAATGCAGATTGAATTCATTAGATAGTTACTGTCAAAAAGTGGGACGGGAAAAAATTAAAATAATCAAAGTACATGGCTGCATTATTTCTTAACTTAAATGCTTCATGATGAGATGTTTATAAAGTGTATCTAGAAGGAAATGTTAAAAAAACCAAAACCAACCAAAAGTGAAATATGGTTATGAAAAAAAAGTTATTCATTTATGAAAAATTTAAGTTTTGAAGTGATTTTCTGCTCTCTTTTCCTTTTAGTCTCAAATATAAAATCTTTTCATTCTTCTCCCACCACACTAATTATATTTAAGTAACTAAAAGTAATTTTTTCCCTTCATTTTTTCTTCCAGAACTAAACTGATTAAAAAAAAAAAAAAAAGAGAAATCATTATTCATCTATTCCTACCAGGAACTCCAATAACTGTCTGTCAGATCTTCATAACAACATGAGGAATCTCAGCAAGGCTGAGTTTCTGTAGCTCCTTAAGCTGACAACCTTCAGAGTCCTTTGCTCTCTTCTAGTCTAAACCTGCACTCAACAAAGAACTTAAAATGGAATAATTAGATTTACAACAAAATAAATGAGCAAAGGCCTGTATCAAAAATGAGTGAAAAGATCCCTGGAAATAATCTGAGTGTGAATTGACTTTTTCCATTAGAAATTGCCATATGCTGCTGGTTTATTTTAAGACAGTGACACCATCCGTTTTCACCCTTTATTTCTCTGAATTCTTCCTTTTCACTTCTCCTGGCTTTCCTCTTCTCTTGGTTTCTTAATCACCACAGAACCAAACAGGCACAAAGTCCCTACAGAAAACTGGACCGTGGGATGTCCAAGTGCCTAAGACATTGAGCCAAAAAAAAGCAGCAGAGCTCCCTCCACCAGCCATCCCTGACTCAAACTCGTGAAGAGCACTCGGAATGAGACACAGGTACGCAGAGATGGGAACAGCCTGTTCCAAGGATCCTGCTCCTCAGGCAGTGTCTGCACCCATTTTTGTGTCTGGTTTCTCCGGTACAGGGCCCTGCTCACAGTAGTCTTGGTCCCAGAGGTATTTAGGGAAGCAGCACCTGCTCAGCTTCCTGCATCCAGAAAATTAGATATGTATGAAGGAATTGAGCATCTAAATATCTCTGGATGTTACCACATTGCCAAAGATCTCAGCTCCCTGTATTAGTTTGCTCTTGTAATTTTTACATGAGAAAACAAGCTTCCCCTCAGAAATAACCCAGTTCTGGGTATATTTTGCTTTATTAACATCAGTGTTGGGCAATATGAGCAAGCACAAATCCTCCAGTGGTTTATTGTCATCTTCCTGCAGCATTGTCCCAGCAGACACTGCATGCTTGAGCACTCTGCATGTGGGGCATGGAAAATGCATCCTGAGTCTCTTAACTGCATTATTGAGCTGGGAATCAGTCCTCATATCCTTTCAAGTGCCTGGAATTTTAAACTTACACCTAAAAATAAAATCCAGAGTGTGTCTCAGCTCTCCTGTTGCTTTCCTTTTCCTCGACTCCAAATGTTACTGATGGAGGTCTAGAGACCAGAGCAACACTGTGCAAGGGCAGCAGAGTGTATTTGTCCCCAGCCCTTCCCCCAGCCACTGCCACAGAACCGGAGGGAGGGTCATGCCCCAGCATCAAAGGTGAATCCCTGCAATGTGAGACACAAGGATTTGGGGACTGCACTTCACTGGTGACACGGCTTTACAGAAGAGCTTCCTCAGAGGAGCAGCAATGAGAAAAAAAGTGCAGCCACAGACAAAATCTCTGTCTTCAAACGTAACAAAGTAATGAGAAGCACTGCAGGAGGATCAACTGGTAGGAAGGACCCATCAGCCTCTTTTGCTCTTCTATTTAATGCAAGCAGCTTTATCATTAATTGCTATTTACTGCCAATGCTGAAGTTAGTGAAAAGATTAATATGAAACAGCAACCTTGATTCAGCATTCTTAAAGCACAATGCAATTCTGTGTGTGTACTTCCAAACTCCATTTTATGTTTTGTCTATGTAAAATGCTCATTTCTGTGTGCAAGGGAGGCAAACAGATGCAGTTAGCATGCTCTTCTTCCCTTATCTATTCCAGTAAAAGGCCAGCTCTGCCAGTGATCTTAGGCAATGAGGAGAGAAATTAATTCAGATCAGATTTCTGAAGATGGAGCAATTTTGCTGGGGTGGAGGGGAGACAGAGGCAAACCAGTACTGCTTTTGCCCAGCACTGCAGATGCAAAGAGTCAGTACTGCTGACTACCAGTCTTTGGGGGATTATATTTCTTGAGGACAGGGGTTGCTGAATTCTTTTAAAAATCCACATTTTTCCTCATGCCAAACTTGGATCAGAGTTCCCTGGGTAGTTCCCATCCGCTGTGTGAGCTGAAGTCTCAGAGCCACAGCACTGAAGGGATTCAGCTCCTGTGCACGGAAACACATACATTTAAAAAGCTCTTCTGAAAAGCTCCCAGCCTAAGTGACCTGCTCAAGGTCATATATAACACGTCAGTGACAGTACCACAATTGAACTATCTTGCTACAGCGCTGCTTTTTTCACACAGTGCTGCTGCATCCCAAAACAGCTGCTGCTCCTGGTCCACTTCTGCCTTCCTCTCCTTAGCTCATCCTCCTTAGAGACATATCTGTCCTGTGCTCCATAAACCATAATATACCTGTAGTCTTTTATTCACTTATCTGTCACTGTGCAGTTTTATTACAGATCCCTGAATTATCCAGCCTAGACTACAATCTACTTATTCCTGCCAGCCATTCTTGCTTTTGACCTCCACCTCACCTTTCAGCCTTGTCAGTGTTTTAAGGCTTTCAGGTACTTGAAATGGAGGGACAATTCTGATTTTTGGGGGAAATCCAGCAGAATTTCACCAAGGTCAGCCTGCTGGTCTCTCTCTTTTCTAAATGCAGGTGGTTGGAAATCAGAAGCTTGCACTGGTCTCTGCAATCCCATTTGAACCAATCCTTCAAGAATACTAACAGCTGCCATTTTAGACCTCTGATCCCTATTCTTGCCATCCATAAAATTTTATTCTCCTCTTTTTTTTTTTTTTTCCTCCTTTCATCAGAAATCAATCTTCCAATGATGCAGATAAATTGCAGTCCTACCTTATAGCTTTTTTTTTGCATGCATGCATCTTTCTGGTGAATTTTGCAGAACAAAAACTCCCTTGTCCATCCTTCCCAGCTCAGGCCATGAGCACAGTAATCACCACACCTACACAACACCTCACAGGCAGATTTGCACCTGCCACTCACCTCCCTCTCTTGTTTGCAATCCAGGAAGCAAAGGAATCATTTGTCCCAACGTGGCAATTTGTCTGAGCATTCACACCTGCCCCACCAGTGAACTTAGTGTTCCCACCAGCCAGTTCCCTCCTCCCTCCTCCTAGTCACACACCTGTCAGAACTTTATCCCATCTATTGATGTCTTTTCCTCACACCCATCAGCTGTCCATCCTTCCCACCTTTCTGAAGGAAGCACTGCTAATAAAGCATAGGAGAGTAGTTTCTTGTCTGTTCACCGAGAGATGCTCATGGCCACTGCAGAAGTGGCCCTCAGCAAGTGTCACCTGTTGAAGCTGAACTTCCCTGTCTGTACTCAACAGCCTTGTTTTCTCTTCACCCAAACTCTGTCTTCAGCATCAGGAAAAGAATGGCTGATGGGAGAGGAAAGTTATGGAGAAAGGCACATTCCTCCTCCCTCCCACCAGCATGGTGAAGATGGATGACCCTGGAGGCAGGACTGTGCCCAACACAAGGCAGACAGGAGGAGTCACCTTGGGACCCTCAGGGGGATGGGATGTGGGGAAAATATGGGGAGAGGACACAGCTCCATAGCTGATCTCTGTCCACCCTGTCACTCCTACCTGGCTGCTTTGTTTAAGTCTCAAAGTTTCATACACCCACTTATCTCTATCACAGCCTCCCTGCATCAGCTTGGGCAGATTCTTTAAGGTGACGTCTTACAAACACCTTGGAGGCCGATTTCCCAAATGTTCCCCATATCCCACGGCAGTATTTAAGGTCTTGTTTTCTATAATGTTCTGCTACCTTGCCCCCAAGTACTTTCAAAATCGGTCAAGGCAAAATTGCAAACTGAAATGCTTCTACTGACAAGATTTGAATTGATCTCCAAGTCTTGTGCTGCATTTCCTCTGGTACTGAGTAGAGGTGACAGCATTCCCTGTTTCTTTTCCTCCTCCTCTGTCCAGACAGCAGGCCCTTAGGGTCAGGGAGCTTGTATCCATACGGAACCTGGTGCTGGAAGACTCCAGGCTCATCCCAGCTCTGCACCAGCCCGCAGATACCGGTTCTGATAGAGGAAACTGAGCTGTGCAGCTCAGGGTTGCTGCTGCTGCCTATAACCACTCATTTTATGTCCTACTTTAATATCTACTCTAATCACTGAAATTACTTTTGTGGGAGCTGACACATAAGAAGAGATTGCTGGATTGATATTCTGTCTGGCGTTGATGAAAACCTTTTTATTATACCTTAATCCAGCACCCACAGAAGCAATTTGCTAATCTCTTGCTGACTTAGCTTCCAGCGAGATCGACCATAGGCTGTCACATTACCTGGCCAACCATATCATGTTCTTTTTATGCAGACAGAAAATGTCCTTCCTGACCCCAGAAAATGGTCATCCTTTGCTTTGAAGCCTGAGACCTGATTACCATTGTCCCAGATTGCAGGGCTGCAAATGCTATTAATTGCTACAAAGTTATGTAGCCTTTTACACTTCAAATCCATCTGGACTTTCATCTCAGCAACATACTGCAGCAGGGAATTGTGTGTCTTCACTATACACTGAAGAAAGGACTATTTCCTTTTAATTTGCTTTAAAAGTTGTGCCCTTTAATTTTGATGTGTCCCCTTGTTCTTGTATCATCAAAGTGTTAAAATGCTTCTGATCACTTTTCATTTTAACTTTCCTATACCTTTGTACTGGAACCCAAATGTCCCTCCTCACTCCCAGCTTTCCCAGACTAGATGAACTATTATTTCCAGGCTTCCCTTATTTAACTTGTTAATATTTGTAAAGCTATTTAAAATGTATTAATATGGTTCAGTTATAATATCACTTCTATTTTCCATCCTTCCTTTTAATGTCTCAAGTGTCCATCTAATTTGCCATCAATCTCCATTGATTCTCCCTCTGACGATATGTTAGTCTTTATAATATCCCAGGGAATATTTCTTCTGCCTTCCTGACCAGCATTTTGGAACAAAGAAGCTCAGTGCTGATGGACCATAAACATGATTCACTCTGCACTCGGCCTGTGTATGGATTTGCTGTTGCTTAGGCTTTGATCTTGGAAATCAGTTTCATTATGTCCATGGTGCTGTAATTAAAAATTTGTCTGTGTGATTCCAATTGCAGGATCAGGCTCTTTGTGGCTGTGATTGCTCTGGGTCAGTGACAATTGAGCCCAGGTGTGAAAAAAGCCTGCTTGATAAACTTTGAGCAGTATCTGAGCACTCAGTGACACATCCTGCAGCAGCAGGGCCTTTGAAACAGGAGGAGTGATTTTGATATCTATCCAGTCACAAAGAGGGGAGAGAATTGAGATATGGTTACTCACCCCTTCTCTTTCCCATAGAAAGCTGGGAGACACCCAAGGAAATTATGTGGTACTAGATCTAAAACGTCCCCCCAAAAATACTTCCATAGATGACTTGTAACTTATTCTATTACTGCAGAATGTTATGAAAACACAAACCATGAAAGGAATAAATAAAGAAATAGTCACACACAGGATATTGCATCTGGCACTGCAGATGACAGTCCTCAGACAACTACTGACTTTGCACGCCCCCACACAGCTGAAAGGTTATCTCAGGAGTGACAGCACTCACCCATGTCTTTCTGATCCCTTTAGTGTCCTACTGCTGGGGTTAGAACACTTCTCAGATTTTTCCAGTCTTAACAAGGCTCAATCCAGCTCCATCAGCAAAATATATCCCTCCTTCATCCCTCATCCTCCAGCAAATTCCCTGAGCAACACTTCCAGTTCCAATCAGTCTTTTCATCTTAACTCTTCCCCCCAGATGCAAATAAAAGGATTGATGCACATGTATCTCTAATTGCACAGACAGGGTCTTATCTAAATATTTCTAGAACTCAAATTTCTGCTCTTCGGTTACTTTAGGTAAATACTGTGGGAAAATCCTAATTGGTCTCTTTTCCCTGGTTGACCAGATTTATCTATTCACTGGCGTAAAACATGGTCCATCATTTTCAAATACTTTACAGTTCTCTTTTAGGAGAGTGGAAATGGCAGATAAACCACATTATCAGCATTCTCCAGCAAAAAAACAGCAAAGCCTGGAGTTGTTTTGCAGAAGGAACTCTGAATTTGGACGACATGACAATAAGCAATTCTAGAAATAGCTGCTGGTCTTAAGGCTATGTTACAAGGATCCTTGTTGCTGCTTTCTTCTCTCTGTCCACAATTTTAGCACAAACACTGTGCTGCCTTTGTTAGTTCTTTCCTTTGACTTTCTCAGTATTTCTTAGGCATTCTTCAGTCTCAGCTTGTACCTCCTAAGCTCTTGCTGCTCGCTCAAAACACACCTTTGATTTTGACTGCAAACCTCACCCAGCACAGAGCAGTGTGGGAAATGGCTGGAATAATACTCCTGTTCCGGGCAGGGAGGTGGTCTGAGCCAGGAGGGACCCAGAGCCACATATGTACCCCAGCGTATGTCTGAGGGCTCTGCTTACCCACTCACCATCTGTACCTGCCTGAAGAGCAGCCACGTGCCAAGAGCAGCCTGGCTGCTCCAGCAACCACATCCTGCCTTGCTGGTGTCTTTTCCACTCATCGCAGAAGTCCAGCTACGGATTCACACTTGCTTATCCTGGTCCTCCTGCCTGCTCTGAATCCCCAACCTCCTCCCTGGGGTCACAGCTCATTTATGTTCATTCTTCCCTGGTTAGTTTTGGTTTCTTTGTAATTTTCCAGAAACCCCTTTTATTTATTTTTCTGGTTCCTGCAGCCTCACCTGGAATGTGCTGCCTGCACGAGGTGATGATTTTAAAGCTCACCCTCCCTGTCTTCCACCCTGCTTAGCAAGTCAGCATCCACAGCTGCAAAGGTAAATTACCACAGAGGTCTCCAGTGTTAGCAATGTATCTGGCAGCCACACACGCAGCTAGGGCAGGGTAAATAAATGGCTAAATGGGATCAGTTGTGCTGACTCAGGACTTCTGGCCAAAACTGCATCCAAAACCATGATGGACACAGTGGAGTCTAAAGCACAGGCCTGGTTCTATATCACTCTTTAAATCAAAGCCTAAGAAAGAGATCCTCACTCACCAGTGAGCCAGTTAACAGCCCTGGCTTCGACAGGCTGCAATGATTTACAGCAAGAGGCTGTGAGCTTTTCACAGGAACTCGCTTGTACAACACATTACAGCTATAACATGCAAAGATATAAAACTCCAGGCTGTAAGACCTGTTGTAAGGCTTCAGGATGTATCTTCTCTAAATACCAGGGTAAAGGACATGCTTCCTGTCAGGATAGCAATGAGACAGGTCCCAGGCAGGAAAAGACTACAAGATCCAGAGCTACTCTACTGGAAATCGGGAGTATGGAGAATGCATGGGAGTGAGAGCTCCCTCTACTCCTATATTCTCTTTTGATATCCAACCAAAAGCCCTGGAGCAAATTGTTGGGGTTTTGTTGATTTTCTGGAGCTTCTCTTATGTGTGAGAAAGTCTCACACCTTGGTTTGCAAGCTTGGTGTGTCAGCCCTGAGCTGACTTTGTTGCAATTCATGACTCTCTGGGAGAGAAGATGCCTCTGTGATGGAAATATTCCACTGAATGGTGCCCACTGCTAACACATACACACACACACAGAGTTGTTCTAGGGCTTCAAAGCTGTACTGTTGCTTCTGGCACCTGTTTCTACCTCTGCCCAGCATTTCCATCCCCAGTACAGTGAACAACAGCATGTGTCTGGCAAAGGCAATTCACTCCATCCTCTTCTGCAGGCCACCCTCTGAAGCTGGTTTAGGTTATTCACTCCTCTATGACTTGCTTCCTATTGCCACTGGAAGAGGTGATCCATCAGCAGTGCAACTGGTTGTTTTTCTGGAACAGGAGCCAGGAATCATGTGTGTGAGAGTTCAAGCACTGAGGAATGCTATGTCAACAACCAGAAACACACCACCACCACTGATGCCACCATGGGTCCCACTCTCACTCAGCACTGCAGTGGACACAGAAGCAGCTCTGTGCAGAGCTGAGCTCTGCCAGCTGCGCCGTGCAGGCAACAATAAAACAGGTGTAGAACACATGACTTCAGAAGAAAAAATAGCAAAAATACATAAGCATCTTTCTCCTGTGAAGCTGCTTGCAAGTCCTGCCTCAAGGCTGCAGGAAAACAGCTCCCCAAGCAGGGGGCTGTAAATGTTGTGTTAAATTCCCCAGCCCAGGCTCAGGGGAATCCTGGGCCTGACTCTTGTTTTCTTTCCAAAATGACATGTTCATATACCTAGTTTATGCCACCTCCACTTGGGATGTGATCCAGCACTCCTGAAATAAACTTAAGTCCTTCAGTAGCCTTCAGCTCAGTCTAAATCAGCTGCTTCTCTGATTTCTGCTCTTTCTCCCATTCCTCCCTCCCACTAGTCAGGACTTTTCCTTCCCTGGCACCACATAGCTTAGCTCATCAAGCCAGCAACAGCTGTCCTGTGCCCACTCCAAACCCTGGGAATGTCACCTCATTTGTCCAGTCCAGCTCTGCCCATCCTCTCTCCAGACAGCAGATATACCCAGTTTGGTTCCCCAGGTCCCACTGCATGGTAACATTTCCCTTTTCCACACCAACTGCAGCCTCAAGCCAGCTGCAGCCCTGGCAAGACGTGCTCCAGACCCAGCACATCAGCTGGATGTTGCCATGCAGAGGCACAGCAAGCAGGAGAAAACCTTCCCTGGCATCCAAGAACACTCTGGAGTACCACACATTGCTGGGAGACGTTTTGCCCGGACTCAGCTCAGCACCATTTCCTAACTCGGCATCCTGCTCAGCCAGCCTCGGCATTCTGGCAGCCATCTTCCAGGGAAGAGGAAGAACCGCAGGACCAGACCCCGGTCCATGGATCTGTTCAGAGGCCAGATCTCTCCGTGTGTGTGGATATTCTCCCTTTCTGAAAAGCTGCTCTGTGTGGCCTGGAAGGAAATGGGCCAAGGTCCTTACGGTTGTTAAAAATCTCATGATACTTTTGCAAGCAGGATTGTGTAAATCAAACAGCTGGGCACAAGCTCGCTCAGTCCGGGTAATTTATATTCTGCCTCACTAAGTTCATCTCTGCACTTCCAATGCATGAAGTGATTTTTCACTTCCCCTGTAGTATTTGCTGGCACGGAAAAGCTGCTGGGCTCTGTCCCAGAAGTAGCTGCATTTCATCACCAGATGAACGATCCCTGAGCGCACCGGGCCGGCTCCTCGCAGGCTCCGCTCGCCCCGCGGCTCCGTAGCGAGGGGACGCGGCCCGCACCCGTCCAGCCGCACCTGGGCTCCAGGAGCAGAGCCCCGCCGGCACCGAGCGCCCACCTCCGGCCCCTCCGCCTTATCCGCAGCTGGGGATGGGGGCGGGGGGTGCGGGCGACGATGCGGGCGGGGGATGCTGCAGGAAATGCGGGCGGGGATGCGGGCAGGGATGCAGGCAGGGATGCGGGCGAGGATGCGGGCAGGGGATGCTGCCGGGGAATGCGGGCGGGGATGCGGACAGAGGTGCGGGCAGGGGTGCGAGCAGCGATGAGGACGAGCCCCGCTCCTCTCCGCGCTGCTCCGCGCCGGGCGCTGAGTGGAGCCACAGCGCCCCCTCCTGGGGCCCGGCGGCACCGCCCGCCCGCCGCGCTGGCGCAATGGGGCGCGGAGATGCGCGGGGCGAGGGGTGTGTTCCCTTCCCGCGGGGGTCCCTCTCCGATTTCCCACCTCCAAACGCCGTGCCTCGCGGTGCTCTGGGGGTTCTTCACCCTCATTTCTGTTCTTCAGCGATTTCCCCCTCCCCCGATCAATTTTTTTCCTGCTTTCTCTGCATCAGCTGTAAATACCAAGTCCTGGATAAAGTCTAGAAATCCACATTCATTCCTGGAGGTGGGCAGGGAGGTGGGCAAGGATCCCTGGTTCTGGAGTCAGTTCCTGCCGTGCTCTCCTGAGCAATGCACCTGGAGAAGGTGGTGGGGCTCCTGCCTGAGCAAAGATGGGAGGATTTGGCTTTGAACTATTTCTGTCACACAGACAACAATGATTATTGTCTGCTGGCAGACCCATTCCCACGTAGCATTTAGCATCAGCCTTACACATACTTCCAATGTAGTAAACAGTGGTGGTTAGGAGAGAACAGATACACATTCCATGCCATTTCTTTTGGGACACCTTTTACCTAGAACAAGCCAATTCACCATATGTTTCTCCTCTCCAAAGTTTTAACACAGACTTTAGTCAGCCTCATTATATTCCTGCTCTTGGAGGCTTGTCTCCTCACTAGGCCCTATGGAAAGAGGGGAAGAGAAGGATGGTCAGAGGGGGATATTAAACACCTCTAACACCGGTGACATCATCTCCCCCATGCCTACTCTGTCATTTCTGATCAAAGGGGCTTGCAAAGGGAGTATCTGTCCCCTGAGGATGGGAGGGTTTTGCTCTGAACCAGGGTAAGACCGAAGTGGAGCCTTGCATTGTGTGTTTTAGGCATAGATGTGTGGTTCTGCTCACACACACACTCACACACATTAAAAAGCTATGTAACTCCAGCATAGCTCTTCCCATACTCCCAGACTCCAGCTCTTGATTAGGGAAGGCATGATGGGTATGGAATTGCCACCGCTCCCCTCGCCATTTCCCTGCTTCCCTGTCTGCTGCTCATCTGCCTTTCCAGTAGTGAAATCATTCCCAAGTCCTGGGAATCTGCAAAGAGCCATAAAACAAACGCAGACACACCAAATGTAGCAGGCTTTTCTGCTGAGTTGCAAAGGGCTTTGGAGTCAGACAAACCCCAAATCAATGCCTAGAGCCAACTACAAGAGAGAAAACTACACAGCAGGAACAAAGCACCTACTGTCAGCCCTGCAAAGAAGACAGCATGTGTGTGCTCATGTGAACTTCTGAAGGTTTGATTTGCATAATAAGAATATCAATGCAGCTATTTCTGCACGTTTCAGTGTGCATGGATCCCACCTGTGTGGCTGAGCATGTGGGAACTGCGGGGCCACAGAGCTTGTAGAGGTGTTTGCATCCACAGGAGAGCAAGCCCAAAGTGCTGTGTCTGAGCATGGGGTGGGCTGTGAGTTCCACAGCATGTGCTGGGTTGCTTGGCATGTACATACACCACGGGGACTATGGTGGCTTGTCTGGGGTGTGTGGGAGGGAAAGAGTCCAGGGCTGTCTGTCTGCTACTCACAACCAGAGCTGATCGATATTTTTCCTTGTTAAGGAGTTTTTTAAAAAACCTTTCATGTTCCTTACACCAAAGCCACATCTCCTCTTTTCTCGCTCCCTCCTCCTCTCACTGTCTCCCAAATACTTCTCTACAACTCCTGAGAAAGCAGCTTTACTGCCATTAACAAATTATTATTATTATGCAGCCAGATGAGCAGCCAGAGTAAAGCATGAAGGACTCTTCTGTCCTGCCTAGTCCAGATGTCAATAACACGGCTAAATTCAAACACCAATTCTGCCAGCATTTCATCTGCTGCTGGGTTCCCTCCATGAGGAGAAGACTGCATCCAAGCAGTGACACTTCCTGCCCTTCCCCACTCCCAGGTACCAGCACGGGGGAACTCTCCTAAGCCAAAACACACACACCTATAACCCCCCTCCTCTCTCCAGATCGTCTCTGGGGCTTTAGACCCAGGTTGTGCTGGACCTCAGGGATGATGCAATGGCATGGAGATGCCTTCCGCCTCCCCATTCCCCAAGGACTGGAAAAAGGCAAAGTTATGCTCCAGACCAGCCTCCCAAGGAGCACTGAATGCTGAGTGGGGAAAAGCCATCCCTAGCACCGTGGGGTGCAGCTCCCCGCCATCGCTGCCCTCCCCCGGCTCTGCCGCTGTCTCACATCCCCGCTGGAAGTAGAAGCAATCAACCCAGTGTGGAATTCGAGGCGACAGACTTTCCTTCCGCGATTTGCTTGTCACTTGCGAAAGCGGAGCAGTGGATTAAGTGGAGATGACACCATCTCCTTGGGGACGGTCCCCCCCTTCTCCGGGATCTATCGATACTCCGGAATACAGATGGATCCTGGCTGTCTCCTACCCCCACCGCCACCCCGCCTCGCCGCCAGCCCAGACGAGCCGGGGCTGAACCCCAATTGCCGGGCAGCCTCTGGGGGAGCAGCGTCTTGCCCCAGTAAAAACCAGTGCTCCCAGTCTTCCCAGTGCGCGAATCTCGGCCCAGCACCACGCACGCAGAACGGCTAACGGATCCGCGGGACTTTGCCATCCTCCATCGTCACTCCGCGCTGCCCAGGGCGGGGGTGCAGGCGGGGGGGCGGAGGGGCCGCGGGCGCGTTACACAACGCGCGGTAGGACGGGGGAGCCGGCCCCGGGCAGGGGCAGCGCCGCAGCCGCAGCGCAGCGCTCGCCTTACCTGATGCTAATGTCCCTCCCTGGAGGAGATCGGGTCGCCCGTGGCTTTTATTCGGCTCGGTAGGAACTTGTGGGAGAGCTTTTCTGTCCAGCTCGCATACTGGGTGCGGGGCTGATACTGCAGGCGTGAAAATCCTGGGGCTCTAGCAGTCCTTTTCATGCTCAGACAGAAAATCCCCTTCCTTGATCCAGATCGTGGGCATTAAGGGCAGAGGCAAAAAAAAAAAAAAATCCTTTTCTCCCTTTCTTCCTTTTCCTTTTCCTTGCTTTTTTTCCCCCCTTCCTGTGCCCCCCTCTTTTCTGCTGCTCAGTTCGTAGCCATCGGGGGAAAGAGCAGAGGCAGCAGAGAGAATGGAGAGGGGCTTAGAAATAAAAATGAAAAGAGCTCCAGGAGGGAAGCGAGAGGCTGGGCTTGCCACCGGGGAGGGGCTTGGAGCGGGCTGGAGAGGATGAATGGGGAAGAGGAAAGCAGGGCGGAGCCCCAGCTTGGCCATTTTATTCTAAGAAGTGTTTTGTACATAATTAGAGAAGGGGAGGAGCCAGTGGCAAAAAGCGGGGGCTTAAGCTCTGGCCAGACGGAGCCTGGGCCGTGGGAAGGGAAGGGTGAGATTGGGAATGGCCGCCGGATGGGACTGCGGGAGGGGTCGAAACTTGTCTGCCGAGGGGGAATACGAGGGGATTTGGGGAGGAGGCTGCAGCGGGGCCCGTTGCCATTCCAGGAAGATGCCTTTTNGGGCCTGTGGCTTTCCAGGTGAGTGCCTTTTTTTTTTTTTTTTTAATACACCCCCACGCCTTCAGTTTTCTCCTCCCGGACCCGGACAGCTCCCGGCTCGTTCGGTCGAGCCGGGAGCTGATGGGAGAGCAGGATGCTCCCAGCCTGAAGCCACGCAGGGGGGAATCCCACCTCTTCTTGGGGAGCTGGGGTGGGGGCAAGACTCTCCCCATCCCCGCCGGGCGGGCGCGGTTCAGCACCGCGGACAGCGCCGGCCGTGCCCGGAGAGCAGAGCAGAGCCGGGCCGAGCTGAGCCAAGCTGAGCAGAGGCGAGCTGAACCGAGCCGAGCTAACCCTGGAGGCAGCGGCAGCCGGCTGCGCTCCCGGGCCGGCTTTGCTCCCCGGGTGAAAGTCCCGCCGCTGGGCTTGGGGATGGCTTGGGATGAGGAACTGAGATGGGGATGATTCAAGGACATGACCCACCCAGATAAATCTCAGCAGATCAGCAAAGGCAGCCCAGTGTACAGGCAGAGCTTAACAACGCTGTGATGTGAGGCTTCCAGAAAAGGACCTCTAAGAAAAGCCAGTGGCTGGGCGGGGCGGGGCTGGGCGGGGCCGGGCGGGGCTGGGCTGGTTGGGACTGGGCTGGGCTGGTTGGGACTGGGCTGGGCTGGGCTGGCCTGTGCTGTGCTGTGCTGACAGAGGGGAAAAAATCAGCCCCCTCGTGCAGGGTATGTGGGGCAAGGAGGGCAATGGGAAACGCCCGCCTTCCTCCTTCCTGCAAAGACAAGCCCTTCTCTGGCCTGCAAGGACACTCTGTCCTTCTCTCACCCATCCCCTGTGGCTACAGAACATTGTCTTAGGCTAAATCTTCAGAAAATTTTTTCCTAAGCAGAATCAGAAGCTGTTTTGTTAAACTCCAAGCTGCTCCAACAGGGCTGAAGCTTAGCTTATCTCAGTTACAGGGTACCCAAATCTCCCGAGTTGTGCCTTTTTCCAAGTGACTGTTCAGACACAAAGCACACTTCCTGGTGAGCCACCTTGGATTCTGTCATACTGGCTCAAATAAAAGACTGAAATTATTCTCACAGATTCCCCTGCTGCAAGGCCACAGAGGAAACTCCACAGCAGGGAATATTCAGGAATCAGGTCTTATACAGAACATATAAACAAGGTCAAAGCCCATGTTAAAACAAATAAATGGTGCTTGGGGTTTTAATCAGTTTGTTCTTCCATTGATGCTCTTGGCATTTACCAGAAATAAGAGAGGAACCCTTGTGTCCTACATGAGGTTGTTTGAAACTGAAGTGAAGGCTCCATGAACCTGCAGTGCAGCCACATGGGATTTACCAAGTCAGCCAATACAACAGTTCTGGGTGTCTTTCCTCACTACACCTGAGAAGGCTTCTGTGATTTGGGCTAGCAGGATTTGGCACCACACAGAATGATATTTCATATTCCTATGAAGAGGGAGAGAAAGAACAAAAGTGAGATGATACTCTTTCAGGCACCCAAAGGTCTCACAGACCTAGGGAACATTTCATCATCCAAGGGCTGGAGCTGTGTCAAGGGAGGGTTAGGTATATCCATATCAGGAGAAGGTTCTTGTCCCAGAGGGCTGTGGGGCACTGCCCAGGCTCCCCAGGGAATGGGCACAGCCCCAAGAGCTGACAGAGCTCCAGGAACATTTGGACAATGCTCTCAGGCACAGGATGAGATTGTTGGGGTGTCTGTGCAGGGCCAGGAGTTGGACTGGATGATCCCTGTGGGTCCCTTCCAACTCAGGATATTCCATGATTCTGTAAGTCTATGATTAAAAACTCCCTACAAAGTAACATCTCCATCCAGAAGGTCAAAGTCAACCAATTCCTAGGGCAGGTGTCCTGCCTGGAAATAAGATTTTCTATCAATATAATAAGAATATAAATAAAGGAAAACATAAAACAATGCAAAAAGAGTAGTTTTGCTTATCATTTTCCTGTCCAGAATGTTTTTTGTGTTTTCCCCCGCCAAATCACACATACACTGTTGCTGCCTCTTTTCCCAAAGCTGTGGCTGTCTCTGTATCAAAAGCAGATTATTTGGTGCATTGAGTATTCAACATGTTCTCTTACTGTATTGTTGTGTTCAATGAGCTTTGCTCATCTGAATGGACACTCACTGCATAGTCCACTGGTTTAATTTGCTGCTTTGGAAACCTAAGCAGGTTACAGTATATTTAGCTATGTGTCTGTTCTCATGTGTCAAAGATAAGGTTTCTGGATGCCATTTTTAAAAACAAAATTATTTCACTTCAGTAGCTTTCTCTTTTCAGGGGTCTCTTGTTTTTAGTCTCGGGTATTTCAACTCACCTTCTCCCTACAATGAGCAAAGCCTGGATCTTCACCCCAAATCAGCAAAGGTCCATTGAACAAGGATTTCTATTTCTTCTTCCAGTAAGGATTTTTTTTGAGATTTTAACAATTTTAGCACATCCAATCCTCACTTTTTTCACTCTTCTTTCCACAGATGTCTTAAAAGCAAAGGACTTCTCCGCGCTGCCCAGGGCGGGGGTGCAGGCGGGGGGGCTGACTTAAAGAAGCAAAGGACTTCTTTAAACTATAATATTGTTCTCATGATGAAAATAGAAACCAGTCAATCGGGGGGGATATGAAGGGGAACAGAAATTCACAACACACAGTGTGAAAAGAGAGAGTCTCCAATTTACAAGCACTGGGCAGAAAAAAAATTATGGTAGTTACGAGGATGGGGAAACAATAATTTGGACTCTTTATTAGAAGTTTAGGAAGAAATCAAATGGAACTGAGAGACCTAGAAAGCAGAGAAGTGTCCATGTTGATCACTTAACAGCTGCCACAATGATGGACAAAGAGGTTTCTACGGTATGTTCCAGGTGTGCTGTGGGTGTGGGTTAACCCCAGTGTTCAACTCAACACAGCATAGTCATCCCCTCACTGCCCTCCAGCCCTCACTTCAGGGGCCTGGGGGAAGAGGAAAGGGCAAATAAAAGCAAGAAAACTTGGTGGTCAAGAGAAAAATTTTTCAAAATCGAAGCAGTAGAAGATGACTAAAAAAAACCAAAAGAAGTGAGACAAAGGCAACTACTCACCACATCCCACATATAGACCAATACCCAGCTGGATCTCAAACAAAAGATGACTCGTCTAACTAAAATCCTCTTTTTTTCCCTTCTTATTGCTGAGCATGATGTTCATTATTGAAATCATCAGTGTGTGAACAGCAGTCTTTGGTCACAGACCTACAACAGGATCCTATGAGCTGCTATAAGGGAAATTCACTCTATCCCAAACAGGCCAGCACAAAGTGCCATTATTATCTCTTCAAAAAGGATCTGTATGTGCCAGCTGCACACAGTGAATTCTTCATCTCTATTTGTGATTCTACAGCAAAACTTACTCCAGAGTCCCATGAGCTGGTGAAGATATTCAGACTCCACTCTGAGTTCTTTGCATACCACTGGCAAACTTTTCTTTCCCACATATCCTGTTGTGTTGTCCTCCTTGAGGATGCACAATGTATTCTTGTCAAGATTTCACAAACTTCATTGTTTATTACAGGCTAAAAACGGATTAAACTTGTTTTGTGAGCATTGTATTGATATTCTGGTGCTTTCCCAGTCTCTTGTGAAATATATTTCCTCTTTCTTCTCTGCAAACAATATCACAGCAAGCAGTGATCTTACTCAGACTGTGCTTTGTGCTGGTTGCAGAGATATCCTACGCACCAACCAGATTCATCTGCTGTTGGTAACCCTGAACACCTGGATGAGTGTCTCAGTGCTCCCCAAGCAGGATGGGTGACACAAGGGTTCTGTGGCCAGACAACTACCAGACTGTTATAATGGATGACAGCAAGAAGGCTGTGAATGGGCTCAAGAGTCAGGCCAAGAGGCAAGGAGCAAGCAGAGCCTGTTTCCATCACCCCCAAATGCAGAATTAAAGGTTTAAGTCAAGCAATGGTTGGAGAATGGCTGGAATCTCCAGCCAAGACAAAATGCTGGCAGGTCCCAACAGAGTGGGAAGAAGCAGTTGTGAAATGTTTGGGGTTTTTTCCAAAAGGAGTTTCTGACATCTAGTTCCCCTGAACTAAACTGAATCATCATCCTCAGTGTGGTTCTCAGATACCTTAAAAATTCTGAACTCACTAATCTTTCCAAATAGGTGCTTTGTTGCAGTTTGGGTGGCTTTCTGTGGTGGCATGGCAGGCCACAAGCACATTTACTGGAGAGTGTCTCTACACAAGCCCGGGTCAGCGCTCTTGTGCCCCAACCTTCCCTCCGAAGGCTGGTCACTGTGGTTTCCCCTGCTGGGGAAGCCATAGGCTAGCTCTGGTTTTGTCTGCTCCTGCAACACGGCAGCGGCAAAGGAGGCAAGAAGATGGTCTCGACATGGTGACCTCAGGAGATCTCTATTCACATGGTGACCAGAGGCAAATACTAGCAATGGTGGAAGGGTCTGGGCTTTTCTATAGGGGCAGGGAGGCAGAGACAGCACACAGGCCAGTGGTCTCAGGGCATAGTGGGTACATGGGCGAAGTTGGGGTACAGAAGCCAATAGGGAGAACCTGAGGGAGCGGCCAGGACCAGGGGCAAGGAAGGCAGGACAATGTGGGGAGACATATAAGGAAGAAAAGGGGTGGGGAAATACATTGCTTTTCGGGGGAGGAGATTGCAGCTTCTAAGTTACTCCAGTGCTTACCCATGTTCACATTTTTCCTAAATTAATATATCCCAAATGTATCATTTTAGATTAATCCCTTTCCAGTTTCAAACTAACAAAGGCAGAAACACCATAACATCAGAATCGAACTCCAGCTGTCCTAGGCACCCACCTTTCAGGACACTTGTTCTGAGCACCATGAGCTTCTGGGGCTGCAGAATGAGATTTTCAGTTTCCTGAGATCCAGCTTTCTAATTAGCTTTTCTAGTATTTTTTCCTGCTGGTCTGCTTCTTAGCAGATGTCTTGTGAGAAAGAAATAACAATGATTTGTCTTTCATTGAAGTTTAAAATAAGGCAGCAACCACTCTGAGGTCAAATCTAGGAAAATGCACTGGGCAGAAAGAACAGTGGGAATTGTTTGTTTCCCAGCTCTGAAGACTGTTTCTTGACTGTCATTGATATGACAGTTCCTGGCCAAGACTAGAAGATGCAAATTAATTATTTGATCCATTGGATTCATGAGGAATTAGAACAGGCCAGACATTTGGTTTCAGGCATTCATCTAAACATTCTCTGCAGTTAACAGAAAGTGGCAATTTTAACTCTACAGGTGTAATCTTCCTGTTATCTCAGACACTGTCTTTGACATGGCTTGAATTGCCTCTTGCAATTCTCTTTCTCTGTGTTGACTCCAAAGGGAACCAAATCAGTGCTTAGATGAATTCCTAAATTTTAGAAGGATGAAGACAGAGGATTTGAATACTTTCCCCTAGAGCTTGCTGTGGTGCATGGAAGAGCAAGCAAATGAACATATATCTACTGATTTTGCCATTTAGGCACAAATCCATATTCTTTATTAGCAGTCTTTCATATTCACTATTGTTGCTATTGTGTGGAACCAAGCACAAGTCATCACCTGCAGTTTAGTTTCCTTCAGAACTTGGACTAAGACTTTCAAAAGGGGCCTACTTCTAACTCCCAGCCCATCATGAGCCAAACAGAAGGCTTCAAGCCTCAGTCTGCCTCTACCTGCAATCACTCAGCACTTCAGACCAATCAAAAAAAATGTTGGCAGATGAAACCCATGTGCAGTCAAATGCAGGGACTAGAATGTTCAATGGATTTTTTTTTCTTATTCCTCACTCCGACATATCTATGTTCTTGCAACGGTTTCATATCTCACAGAGACCCCATAAAATTCACTGCAAAGAGGATGGCAAAGCAAGGGGCATGGATATCTCCTGATGTTTATGAAGCAGGCATGAGAAAGAGAGGGTTTAGCTTGATTAAAAAAAGTTGCAGGAGAGCCACAGTCATCCAGAGTCCAAGATAATTCTGATGAGATTTAGGGGGTCAGTGCTTCTGTTCTGATTTCCCCATCCAGCAGGGCTGTGCTGAGGTCCTATACTGGGTGTTAGCAAGGAATAATGGTACCACCCCCAGCAGAAAACCAAGTCATGCCATGAATACACATCCCATTGCATGACTGTTCAATTGATGCTGATCCATTGCAAGTGTCTGGGCCATTGTTTTCAGCCTCTGGAAGGGGTGGCTTTGTCTTTTTCTCCCTGGATTATAAATAATGGCTCTCTGCCACACAACACAGGGGGGAAACTCTGTTTTCTGGAGCCTAAGGGTCCAAATCTCCACGACAGGGAATCCAGCTTGTTCCAACAGATTCATGCAACCTAAATGCATTTTTTCAACAACAGAAGTCCAGGTCAGAATGGACCATCACCATTATCTTTGGACCAATATATCTGGCAAGTATTGAATATAGGGGGAGGAATAACAAGTATCTTTTATTTTTTTCATCGCTGGGTATTATTTATTATTTATTTGGGAGAAAATCTGTATCAGTGGGGAATGCCATGTTTTAGAGCATGCTGTTACTCTGAGATAGCTGCATTTTGCCTCAGGTATGCAGTGAGTCATCAGGCTGATGGCTGGTGCATTCCAGCACCCTGAGAAGTGGAGCTGTTGTTACCTCAGAGTAACCACATGCCTTGAGCAATATTATTTCTCACCTACAATAGCGACTTTTTATCTCGTTAGGACAAAGTAATGCCATTGAATGTCAGGAACTATGTTCAAAGTGCTTCACAAAAACTCTGCATAAATGCAGCCTCTTGGGCTATTCAGGTTAGTGGTCAGAGCAGGAAAGGACAAATCAAAATATTCAGGAATCTATTTACAGAAACATGGTCAGGTAAATCAGGAAGGAGCCATGGTGTGTGTACCCTATTGAGGTGTGTAGGACCAAGATGTTTGTGTGAAACACAGCTGTTTAGATGCAGCTTTTATGACACTGTTTCGCAAGCAGCATGTTATAGAGTCAGTATAAAAACTCCAGTTTGTTTATTTCATTTGGATGCTTCCCAAAGTAAAGACTACTACATACTCTGAGTGTGCACACCTCTCCCTGAGCAGTCTTGAACTCAGCTGCTGCCTTTCCATTGAAATGGGGATATTCCTAACAAGGAACTTTGCCTCCATCCTTCTTCACTTCTTGCTGCCTAGATATGCCCTGGTACCAGCAGGTACCACGTTTCCGATTTCCATACCAATCACTTCATTCTCTGTGGGTTAAACATTAGGCAGAAATTCAGTCTGGGGAATCCTAGAGGTTCTTATTTCCTCTATTTTCCCCTCTGGGTATCCATTTGCCTGTGGCAGCTCTGAACCAGCCCAGATGTCCCCTTTAGAGCATTGTCATCCCCAGTGCCCCAGTGCGGTTACAGTAGATTCATACCCTGAGCTCAGTCTCTGGAGCAGACACTATTTTTTGGATGTCAGCAATGAATTCTGCACACAGACACTAAAGGCAACTGAAAGGGTTGTAGCTGTCAAGTGTTTCTTTTGGTTGTGTTCAGTTCTTGTTTTCAAGCTTTCCTTATGCTTGTGACACCTTCTCCAGGAATAAACATTTCTTTCCCTGTTAGTTATAGACCAATTCCCTCCCAGCCAGTCAGCATTTAACTCTTCCAATGTTTCCTGAGGAAAATCACCCAGCTCACCTCTGCAGGGAGTGATCTATTGTATAAAATGTGCAGGACCGACTTGGACACCTGGGATCTATTTTTAGCTCTGCTGCTGCTGAGAGCTACATATTGTCGAGGGAATCACTTTACTCCTCCTCACTTCTCTCTGCATCTGTATAATACATCTGTGTAAGTGATAAAATACAGATCTAATACAGATCTAATACTGTTGTCAGGATTATTTGTGTTTGTGTAACTTCCACCTGAAAGCCAGACTGAACTAACTGCATTTGCCCACCCAGTTTTTTGTCTAGACAACATAAAGGCACGAATGCAGCCATATATTAAGGTATTTGTGGGCAATGTTACAACTGAGAGCACCATGGTTTGCAGTTATCCACACTAGCAGGATTAAACCACCATGGGAATTTTAACATCCTCTACCAAAGCCTCTTTGGGCTCTGTAGATCATCCTGAGGGAAGTTCCAAGGTTTGCCTCACTAACCTCAGTATGGCAACAGGTCAAAAGGAAGCAGTACTGACCCTGTTGTTCATGAGAGGGATGTAGAAAGAACCTGTTTTACACAAAACCAGAAGCAGAACTTGGAAAAAACCACAGTGCCAACCTCAGTTAAATGTTTTTAATCTCCAAATCATCCATCTCTACACCTGTTGACAAAAGCCACTCTATCGGGGCAAAGTAATTATTTTTGTTCTTTTTCTTTCCTTGCTGCTTCACCAATATTCAATGAATATTGTCCTTAAAGCTCTGAGAATAGGTTCTGTTGGTTAATCTGTGCCTTGAGCACCACACAGAGAGAAAGGAAAACAAAAACCCCTCAATCATGTCGCTCTTCCACAGCCATCACCAGTCCCTTTGTTTGGGAAAAGGGGTACATCCATGGATGTCTCTTTCACAAACAACAAGGCACATGGTCCTGGGTTTTCAGTAGGCATTTGGAGCCCAGGAGAGCTCTCTCACCAGGGGCAGTTTGCAGGGAGGTCAGGTTTAGAGGATGAACTGACTGAGGTATCCTATGAATAACTGGCTTATTGTATATTTAGTGTATGCCTTTAAGAGGCTTATGCTGCCATTAAGTCTTCTGTGGAAGAAGGGAGACATTGTGCCACTGCAACACAGGCCTAATTAGCTTTGCTGAGGATTTCTTTAACAGGTTTATTCTAACAAGGTTTATTTAACAGGTCTATTCTAATATTCCTTAAATGCCTGATAACTGATTTGTTGTAAGTCCTTTTAACAAGTCTCTGTCTTTCTCTGTTGATTTTGTGTTGTTGCTGCTGCTCAGTAAGGTTCTGCATCTACACAGAAGGCTGATTGTGATGCTGATTGTGATGTGTTTAGGCTTTGATAAGCTTTATTCTTGTAGCAGATTCTTTTCAACGTGCTGAAGTAGGTGGAGGCAGGTATATTCCTGTAAACAGGAATGTGTGGAAGAAGGAACTTCTTTTATATTGCATTTCAGTGCTGTGCCTTTCATCCAGAGAGGCCCCAGCAGACTCACAACCTTCTGCACTCAAATCCTGCTTGCTGAAAGGAAAGACTCTGATTGATTTCAAGTGGGTTTCTAATCACAGACAAAATTCCTAATTGGTGCATTCACCAACGAAATGATAAGGGGTTAATTGTGTACAAGATAACTCCAAACGTGGTCTGAGCCTGCTTTTATCTCCACAGCACCCCGAGGGTCCCTTGGATGACAGGGTGAGGCGTTCCCTAGCCTTGTACAAGAGCACCATGTAGGACATGAGGCTGTTCTGACCCTGATGCTGAAGACGAGATGGTTTCAAATCCTCTGACTGGGCAAAGTATCCTATTACAGCCTCTCCAAGGCTCTCAGAATGTGCAGAGATGCACACTTTTCTTTGTGCACCTCCAAACACCTCTGTTCTGGGGGCAGTTAAACATAAATTTAGCTGCACTCTAATGAGACGTGGTTCTATATTACTTCAGCAGGCAGGGAAATTCAAGCAAGACCTATCAGAGCATTAATCAGAATTGCCCCACAGATCATTGGAATAGATTTTAGCTTTCCTAGCCCAGTTCTGCAATCTCAGGCTTTGTGTTCTCCCTGTAGAAAGAAATATCAGCTTGTTCTAGAATAAAAGAAGAAAGCACCTATGTTTAGGCCAAAATATATTACTATTCTTCAGACTCAGATAATAATTATTATTGATAATTAATATTACACATAATGCTCAAATTTTAATGATATTATCTATTAAATAAAATATATTACTATTATATATAACCATAACTATTAAATACAGTCAAAGGGAGTGTGACCCACATTGTTACACTGTGCACCACTTGATCCAGACAATGTGGACAGACAAACTCTTTTTTTGATCTTATTCAGTCAGATTAACCCAGGCAGTGCCTCAGCCAGAGAGAGCTCCATGAAACTGATGTCTGGTGGCAGAATTTTGTGTCATGTTTAGAACGTTATTTTGCACAGCAAAGAGAAAAGGAGGTTCAGGGAAAAGCCAACACTTCTGCCTCTTACAATCAGAGAATCTCCTGTAAGAATGAAGTAATGTCTCTGTGGAAAGGGAGGAGGAACTGCAGGTAGATGTATGTGCTCACACAGACAGAAAGCCTCAGTCTTCTAGACTTACTTCCTAACATATCTAGGATAAGGTGGAAATATTCTTATCATTTTTATAGATTAGAACCTGACAGACTGAGGGCACTTATCTGTAAAGTAACACAGAGAAGATGTGTCCAGACAGCAAATTTAACTGTTGCTTCCAAAATATCACCCGTTTCCTAACCCTTGGATCGGATCAATCTTCTTCTAATGGAAGATTTCAGTCCATAGTACCTAAAGCCACCTGACTTCATATCACCAGAAATAATAAGTGAAGAATTAACTATCATGGCTTTTTGTATAAAGGGAATCTGGAGGAGGTCCTGGAGATAACTGCTTGTTCAATTTCCTTCACCCCAGCTCTGCCAGTGGTTTTTTTGAGGGTCTGCTAGCAAAGGTTTTACAGTTTAGGAGAAAAGGAAGAATTGAAAATGATTTTCCACCAAAATTTTACTAAAGAGTTCTCAGTGTGGCAGAAAATATTTCCAGCATGTGATGTTCCTTCTCAGCAGGACTTCTAAACACAGAGACTAGTATCTACAGGACAGATAGGGAGGTATACTCCCTGATAGAATGAGATTTTATTTTAAAATATCCATTATTTTGACCCCAAACTTTACATGGAAAAGGCTTTTGTTTCAACAACACTTCTCAATCACAGGATTCTACTTAAGCTGAAAACAAAGAGAAAGAAACTTTCAGTCTGGCCCCCTGAGATGTGAAGGAGATCAGAGGCCGGGACTCCAACTTGGGTCCTTGTGTGACTCTCTTGGGGTCTTAGATGCAGAGAGTGGGACTGCAGTGTGATTCTTTCCCAGTCCTCTCCACAAACCCCCAGGCAGGGGCTGGCATCAAGGAATGTCCATGTTTTACTCCTGGAGCACATCCATATCTATAGTCACAGTCCCTTCCCCTGCACACAACCTATTACAGAAGTAACTTGAGCCAGGACAAGGAGAGGCTCTGAGGACAATTGCCCCACTCCATCCTCACCAGCTCACACAGGGCTCTCCAGTTCTGTGACTCAGTTGTGATGATAAAAAGACATTTCATCTTTAGCCAAAGCCTGACCTTAGTTATTAACAGTACAGGTTGTGCAGAGACTGCTGATGAAGGTTTTCTTTCAGCATTTCTGAGTAAGAGTGAAACCTCATCCTCAGGACTCCCCGGGTTTTCTTGCAGCCTATGGGTATAAATCTCTACCCTTAAAATAAAATGCCCCTTCCCCCACCATGGCTCCCCAAAAGTCACCATTTATTCCCATCCCTCCACCTGCAGTTTTATGTGAGCACAGGACAGTGCCTTGGAGTGTAAACGATGAGTGTCCGAGCTGACCTCCATAGGCTCAGATCTTATCTAGCCCTGGCAGCAAGGCCAGCTCCTCCCAGTCAGCTTCTCTGTACAGGGATAATAAAACAAGATATACCTTCCCTCCCCACCTGTTTAACACAGTTGTTTAATACAGTAATTCTGAGACAATGTGCGTGTTGGGAATGACTTACTGTTATTGTGTGCATTTAGGGCAGCCTGAAGATTCAAAAACAGAGATAAAAGTTCTATTATCCAAAGGGCCCCTTTGCCCACAGCAATGTTTATGAAAATCATTTTGTTCCCTTGGAGTTTGACTTTGTTTTATTAAACAGTAATGCATTTTAAAAGGAGCATGGAAAGGAAATACATGTGCTTGCTGGAGCCACCTCAACTAGATCAAAGATAATCTCTTCCATCTCTCTGCTGCCTTCTAGGTAGATCTATGGTCCTGGAAATGAAGAGGTGGGATTTAAACAATACAGCTGTTTCCTGCTTCCTCCATTAAAAAACAAAAGAAAAAGGAGAAATAGTCCATTCAGAGCTCCTTACACCAGCAGAAAAAACACCTAAGTCTTACTTAGCAAAAAAGAGAGAACAGCACACTCCACTGCTCCAAATTCCTTTGCTATTGACTGTAACAAAGTCTTGTACTCTTCAGTCATTTTTGTTACTTTTAAGAACTGACTCTTCATTTTAGGACATTCCAGATTCCAAAAGCTCTTCTTGTCTTTCAGACATGAAGCTCCTCAGACCAGATGTGTCTCTACTTATGTGTATGAATTTCCTCTGATATAGCAGGGCCCTGATCTTTGCAAGAATTCTGAATTTCTCTTCTATTGCAGTTAATGGTAATTTTTTCCTGATGTTTCACTGGAGTAATTCCATTGGTTGCTACATGAAACATGGAGAATGTTCCTAAGGCTTTAATGCATGTTCTTTCTGCCTTCTGAAGGTGATTCAGAGCAGGAAAAAACATCAATATCTCCCCTCCAGGAGTACTGGGTCCTGTCAAGCTCCCAAGCTTTGGAGGGCTCCGGCATGCAGGAATGTTTACAGAAGTGTAGAAATAACATCCTTGCCATTATTCTTTTAATTAATGGTTGGTTAATGCTGATCCCAACTTCTGACTGCTGCAACGTTCAGTGGTAGAACAAAGGAAGTGAAAGGAAAATTCTGTGCATCTGGATTAGAAAATAGTATAGAGAAAATAGTATGGATGGCTAGAAAATACTATATCTTGCTAAAAAAGAGGATGGTGATATAGCAGGTCTGTCCAGCCTTGAGAAGGGAAGGCTCCAGGAGAAAAATCCATGAATTTATACCACATGTGTTGCTCAGTTCTGCTAAGTTAAAGCATTAAAAAATTGCAGCTTTTTGTCTCTAGATTATGTGGAAGGTATTTTGTGTAAAATACAAAATTTAAAACTTAAACAGAAAAGAATATTTTGACTTCTATTTTCTGATCCTTTGGAATGGTCACAAAAGATATTTCTATTTTTATTCCTGCTATGAAAACTTGGCTCCTACAGTAGGTAGCTGGAAGATGAACTATCCAAATTATAATATGGCACCTGGATATGGGCCTTTTTCTGAAAGCAATTGGTATTATCAGATTTATAATAACTCACTTAAAATTATATCAGTGCACATCACTGATGAAATCCATCTTTCCATATTTTGTCAGGATGACTTGTGATAAACCTTGCACTTTTCATCCCTTTTCAAGTAATACAAATTCTTAGATTTTCCCTGGCTGATGTTCCATTGTCCCCTCTGAATCCCTTGTCAGGATCCAGCAAACACTGTTTTCTTGGGGATAGGAATTACCAATATCCAGTGATCTTTTATTACTTCAAAATGTTGTCAGACACTTCTTTTGTGATGTGCAAAGCTTTCAGCCAGAGCCAAACCCCAGTGAGTGTCTTCATCATGTAAATATGGTCACAATTTTATGTTATTCCAGTAGTGAATGAGCAAAAAAACACCACAAAAGGCCAGGGTGACCTGTAAATAAGGCAGCTGATAGCAAAGGTTATACATTAACCCTTGTCTCAGGGTTCCTGGAGAGCCCCATCCCACAGAACCAGAGGTAGGAGAGCAATCCAGCCCAACCGGCTCCTCCACCCACCGTATTTTCCAAGCCTTGATTAGATTCTGCAATCACAGATCAATTGATAATTTCATAAAACCAAGTGAGTGGCTGTCAGCACTGCAATCAGCCCAGGATGTTGTGTATGCATTGACCTTCAATCCCCTGCCCAGGAGTGTCTGTCAGAGATAAAATGCCTGTTTGGAATGCCTCTCTCTCCCACTCTCCCGATGCTGTTGCTCTTTATGGACTGAGTAAGCTTTCGTTTAACTGGTTACAGCAACAGAAGAAATAAATAATATCAATACTGAGCCTGCCTCCAGTGGCTCCCAGGTGGCTGCAGAGAGAAGGCTTTGCCTGACAGGTGGCCCTCACGAAAAGTTTACAAGACTGCTCCAAGGAAAAAAACCACACACCGATTTTTAGCTCCACAACAGAGGAGGGTGTTTTTCCTGTGCCTTAGTAATGCAAGTGAAATAAGAGTCACGGAAAATCATTTTCCATACCTTTTCAACCTATGCTCTGGAGCTGGCTGTCCTCCCTTCTTCAGTGCCTCAGTGTACACTATGGCATGGCACAGATCCAAAGCTACATCCCTTTTCTGTCCTTCCACTTTTTCCTACCAATCCCACTGGACATCCATCCTTTAATTGAGTATCCATATTAGCCAAGACATGGGAAGTGAGGCAGAGAAGTAAATTGCCAGCAGCCACTCAGAAAAACCATCCTGAAGCCTTTTGAAAGCACAGGTCTATTTCTTATCTGCTTATTATGTTCACCATTTCAACCCAAATAATGCAACGATTCCTCTTCACTCATGCTCCTATGTGAGCATCCCCAATCCTTTTTCCTGCAAGCACTCAGTTATTCTCAGAGCTTGGTGAAGAATTTATAAGCCATATATAAACTCTTTTTCCTGCTGCCAGAGTATTCCATGAATAGATTTTAATTTTCTGAAGCATCTTTGCTGTGCAAATTCATCACAATCACAACTCAGATCACAATCCAGACTCTCATCCTAACAGATGCTTGGGAATATTCACAAGCTGATCAATACCAGGCAGAATTGGTAACTTAAACTATAAGGTCCTGTTGAACCTGTTTCCATATTAGATGATGGCTCACAAACACTTGCAATTAGGGGCTCATAAAAAGTTTATTCAAGTTTTCATGCAACATTGCACTCAGCAAAACAGGACCATTCAGCCTCACACAGCCTGGGAGGGAACATAATGAGAGCTGGCTCCTTAGAAATTCCAGCTGAAGTTCCCAAGATCCTTGTGTTGAACAACTGTTCCACAATTGCCTCTCTGATTATGAATAAAAATATAAACCCTTTAGACTTTGAGATAAACATGGCACGAAGTGTGAAATCAACCCATGTTCTACATCATTTAGAATGACCAGTCGCATGCAGAGTCTAAATAATTAGCAAAATAATTAATAACTTGCCAAATAAATAGCACACATAATTAGGTATGGACAAAAACGAGAGCCTAAGTACACGTGCTCCTGGAGTTTGGGTCGTAGTGAAAAAGCTCAGAATGTCAACGAAGTTTTCAGCCATCGTTGCATAACCTGGCTGGGTGACTTTGGGAAAACTGTAGGAATGATGCAATGTGGGTCTTGATATTATTCAGATAAAATTACATTTCTCTCACTTCTACCCTCTCCTGTTGATTAATACTGAGGTAACGTCCCCTAATTTCTTTTTATGGCATCTCTGTCCCCAAGAACTTCAGTGGAAGAGACAAGATTTTCTTTTCTTTAAACCCAGCTCCAGTAACCAGTGGTGGGCAGCCAGAACCACATGGACAGAGGATATTCCCCGTAGTTTTCATCATAATATTCCCCCTCGCACCTCCAGAATCACATCTCAGGCCTGGCTTTCCCTCGCTGAGTTGTTTTTCTCCAGATGCATCATCATTCAGGCTACTTCCAGTGACACTTTACACCTTACAGGTCCTGTAAGAGAGAGGGAGTTTTTGCAGGATGGAACGCACTCCCTGAAGAAAATTTTTCAAACCTAGAATCACAGAATGGTTTGGGTTGGAAGGGATCTTAAAGCTCATCTCATTCCACTCCCCGCCACGGGCAGGGACATCTTCCACTATCCCAGGGGACTCCAAGCCCCACCCAACCTGGTCTGGAACACTTCCAGGGATAGAAGTGTTCAATTTTTGACTTCCTTCCACTTCTGAGAGAGCTGCACAAGAAAACACTGATTCACCAAAGCCAGAGGAAGCTGCTTATCTCCATGGCCAAGAGCAGCAGCATTAGTTAAGCAGCCTAATGCCATGAGAATCCAGAGGTCTTCTCCAAAAATCAGTGCACGGCTACCTGGTAGAAGGACATTAAGTATAGATGCCTCACCTCAGCACACTGGACAAACAGGAGCTTTGTGCAATCCCAAGGAGCACCCCAAGGAGCCATCCATCACTGGAGGCAGGCAGCACACAGGCTGGCCAAGTGGCACAATAAGCAAATCCCATCTCTCCAGAGAGGAGCATTCCCTGCAGTTCCCAGCATACACCCAGGGCTCCATCTGTGGTTGTGCTGAGCCAGGCCTCCCCTGGGCGGGTGTGGGGAGGGAGCCTTGGCTGCATTTTTTCCCCCTGGGGCTGATGTGATATATGAGGTGCAGGTGACACTTGGGTCAAGTGAGCACCTGTTCTGCCGAGGCCTCAGGGGAGTCTTACTAACATGGGAAGAATTTATTTTAACTGCGAGAAACTGGGGAAGATTAACACAGCACATTCCCTCTCTAGGAGTTGTAAACTGCTGGAATTCGCTTCTCCCCTTTGGGATGCTGCAAAGGAGAGAGGAAGGGCTTTATGATTGAAAGCTGATGTCTGTGTCAGCTTGCAATTTGGATTGCAATAGTCAAGAGATATCCTCAGTCTGCAAAGAATGACAACCCCATCTCTGCAGCATGGAAGCTAGAAGGCTGAGCCCATTCATATTTTGTCCAGAGGACAGAGGATTTGGGATTTTTGTTAGGACAAGGGATGGCTTCCATACAAACACCATTTGGAAAGCAGGGACTAAAACCACAGTCATGCATGTGCACATTCAATATCTCATCTAAGTACCTTTGCCTCCTGCAAGGTTAAAATAAAGGATTATTATTCTTGTCAGGTAATTGAAAAGGAGAAGCCCCTTTCCCTATTTCATCTGAGCCTACAAAGTCAGGATGCATACATGATTCCCTACCCAGTCAGTTAAAAAAAATAAGCCCCATTTCATGGTGAGGGCTAGGAAAGAGTCGTACAGATCATTAGTCTGGGTTCTGAGGGAAGCTGTGGCCTGTGTTTGTCACCAACTGATGGTGTTTTCATAGATCATGCAAAAATTAATTGCTTGTCTTAGTTCAGTTTCCCATGACTGGGTAGGAATTGCACAAACCCAGCCTGGGGTCAGCATCCTTACAAAAAGAGCCATGTCTAGGCTTTAATCCAGGAGACAGGCAAAGTGTGTTGGACATCAGTCTCAGGGAGGAGGGTAAATGAAGTATTTGGTCACATCAGCACACTGCAGAGAATTTCTGATCTCTTTGTAGAAACAGTGGAAAAGGGAAGCAAGACGTAGAAAAAAATTTTTAAAACCCCTTTTCCCCATTTGTCTTTAAAATGTTGATTTTGGCTGTTGTTTAAAAATTACTCTCTTTTGACATTTCCTTTAATGTTGTCTTACTCAAAATAGTTTCAATTGTAAAAAAATAATACTTTCCCTGACCCTAAATGGAAGTAATTTTGTTGTTCTGGTTGCATTTCTTTTTTACTTTTCAATTTGCTAAGAAAGCTGTTATTCACCAGCCCTGCTGGAATCGCTTCCCTTCCCTCGCTCCCAGTGCTGGTGCTACTGGCATCAATTCAGCGGATGAACAGAGGATTTCAGCCTTCTAAAGATGCCAATCCCACACCTTTCAGAAATGCCAACTGTACTTTCTGTGATAGCAGGGAATTACTGTGCTGGTGCAGGCAGAGCCTGGAGCCCAAGGGCAGAGCCAGCAGCAGAATCCAGGCTAGGGAGCCTGGACTGCTCCATGGAAATCAGTCATGGACAGCTTGTTTTCCACAAGGGCCAGTTGAACACGTTCCGGTCTCCCCTGATCCCTGGATATCAGCAAGGATCACAAAAACAGCTCTTCCTCCTCCACAAGAGGACTCAGGATTTGGGCCAAGGACTTTGTTAAAGAGGAGAGGGGCTCATCCAGTGATTAATAGGAGCTTGTAGCAGCACCTCCCTTCTCTTTGTGGTCAGGGAACAGGCAAAGTGAAATGTTTCTCCCAGTGTGGCCTCTGCCAGCTGAGTACTTGCCTGCCTGGCCAAGTGTGTCTTGTTCAAAGGAGCAGCACCCTCACCTCACTTGTGGCTCCTGTTCTTCAGCAGTGCACCTCTCTTGGAAATGGTTGGCTCCCACTATGGAAAATGAATCAATTCCAGTGACAGACTCCTCCAGGAAGAGCCAGACAGAGGAAAGATGACTTTCTGTCCCTGGGATTCCCTCAGCACTAGTCCTCCTGTGGTCCTGACAGGAAAAAAAATCCCCACACACCCCCAACCCCGCCCCCCAAAGACTTTCTCAAGGCCGTATAATCCCCCCATACTCCCATGCACATCCCCAGCCATCCCATTGATGCAGGGCAGGGCTGGTCATGGTAATTAAAAGGTAGCAAAGCTCCTCATCTGCATGAATAGGGGACAAGTCAATACAGTTCAATCTGCAGCTGAATTGACTGCAATCAATTCCTCTCTCTGCCTGTCCAAGGCTGCAGATGTAAAGTGCTCACAATCTGATCAATGGTGACCTTGAGAGCAATGAAGAGACAAAGCCACACTGCAAACAGAAGGAGTGATGGAGAGGAGCGTTCAGAGCAAGCAGGAATGAAAGGAAAGCTGTGCTTAACCTTCCAGAGCCAAGCAAAGGTGCAGCCTGGTCAGCTAGGGAGAGTCCACAGCCTGTGCCACACATGGTCTTGTGCCCTCTGTCATCAGCCCTCCAGGATGAGCAGCAATTGCTCATTCCCTGACCAGCTACATCATGATGAGGAAGGGGATTAACCAAGGAGCAGGATGGCTCTTGCCCAAAAGATTTTTGGAGTGATACTGACGAGATGTCACTATTCATTATCAACCTCCTCCATTCTGCAGAGAGGTCAGGATGAGGAAATCAGAGAATGGACTGGGTTGGAAGGGACACCTCCCACTAGACCAGGTAGTTAGTGAAGGTTTCTCCCTGCCCATGGCAGGGGGTTGGAGCTGGATGATCTTTAAGTTCTCAAAATCAGATGGTACAAAGCATCCAATGCACCCCAGCATCTCCACTTGACCTTAGGACATCTGCCCACCACAAGTAACTCCTGCAAAGTTGTTTGAAGACACAAACCAAGATTGTGTCTTAGCACCTTCCCCTTCGAACCAGCTTCAACCTAATCACCAGTAATGAAATAATAATTAATCAATCATTCCCTGATTTCACTTTCAGCCTGCAAGATGGGAAAAAAAGAAAAAAAAAGGGATCTTAAAATAATGCTCTGCAATGGGTTGTGTCTGTCTCTGGCAAATGCAATTTAACTGCCTTAATGAAATGCTAATTGGTAGAAAATATATATAAAAACTATCCTGAATTCTCCTCTAATTGAATTTCCTTCTTCTAGATCTACAAAGCAAAATGCTCAGTGCAGAAAGAACAGTAAACAGACTCAAAGGCTGTCCTTTCTGAGACGGGGTAAAATCACAAAGAGCTGCACAAAGGTCCATATGAAACAGCACCATTGTTGTTCCCAATTGTGTGTGGTATCTGCACGTGGCAGAGCTAAAGAAAAAATGATGTTTATAAAGAGCTGCTCCTTTGCCTGATGGACTGGAGGCGCTGATCCGACAATTAAAGCATCATCTCAGTAATAGCCATAAATAAACAGCAGCATTAGAACAGCCTGGCAATAAAGACGGTATTAAAAGGAGAACAAAATGAGAGGCAGCACCAAATGGGAAGGGATGAAGTAGAAGTCACATTGATCTGCTCTACCTCACTGAGGAGGAGGAAACAATGAGATGAATGAGCATTGAGGACTCCCAGTGCTCCCCAAAGCTGCTACAAAGGAAGAGTAGCACAGGCTTCTGGCTAGGGGTGACAGGTTCGACTTTTAGTCAGAAAGAGTGAAAAAGAGAATAAAGTGGGCACAATCGGGGCTGTTTAGAAAATTCGCATGTAAGCTCGTAGAGGAAAGCTTTGGGTTGTCCAAATCCCATCTGCTTGCAGGCCAGGGGCAGTTCTGACCCTTCTTCTAAAATTCACAAGTTTTGCATTGTCAGAAATGTGACACTGTCAAAGTGCCAAGTTCCCAATTTTAAGTTGTAACGACTTTTCATATAGAAATTGTAAATCACTGCACTATAAGAGTTTAAGTGGGAAAAATAGCTAACCTAAGTCACTCAGTTTCAAACACAAAATGCCAACTGACCTGACAAAGATACTGGCCACTCCCCACAAATTACTGTCCTCATGTTTCTGCAGTTAAAAGTTTTTGTCCTCTTTTGAGAGAAAAAAAGGTGCTGAAACTGAAAACTCCCTCCCCTGACCCGAGAGAACCATGTCCTCTCTAGAATGGACGTCCTTGACTTTGCCACTGGCAAAGCATCACCTGACTCTTCAATGCAGCCTCAGGTTTCTCAAGCAGGACACCAGCAGTGCTGCCAGCCCCAGTCCAATGGGCCACACAAGCAGTAGGCTTCCAGTGCTCTATCAGTATTACAATCTTCAAACCCTCCTAGAGACTTTAAATGCCTCTGCAAATAGCCCATCCAGCTTAGTATAATTACCTTAATTAAAACCCCACCTCATCCTTCTGACTGGAAGGGTTCATGTGTTTGCTTCAATGATCTCCTTAGCAGCAAGCTCAGAAAGTCCTTCAGCTCCTCTGTCAGGGAGCGGGGACCTGAATGCTTACGGTGGGGGAAGTCACAGAGGTGTCTCTGCTCGTGGGGTGAGTTTTGGGGCTGAGATTTCCAGGGAATGGATGGCTGATGGAAGTCTCTGTTCTCCTCTAAGCACTGGTAATTTCTGGCTGCTTCTTTTCTCGATGAGATGGGAACCTTCAAAACCTCCAAAGTCTGGACTTAGTTGTGTCCTGATGCCATGCCAAGGAAAGGGGATGGCATAGTTATCTATGCCTGGCTGAAGACAGATTGGAAGACAGCAAAGGCCATAGGGCAGCAGGAAATGCCTTTTTGTGTGGTCTAGAGCAGCCAGGGATGTTTTTTCACCCCTGGTCTATAAACAGCAATTCAGTTTTGTCTCTGCTTCCCAAGGAGCCCTTATGGTTCACAGAAAGCAGAGAACAACCACTTCTGACATACATCCTACTTACCTTCTGTCCTGTTCCCAGGGCTATGTCTGTGCAAAGTTAATCCCTCTCTTCCTGTTGGGGTTTAGGATTCCTCCTTTT
>VZRR01010590.1:3048-15603 GCA_013398015.1 Oreocharis arfaki | reverse complement strand
AAAAAAAAAAAACCAAAAAAAGTAATTTTGGGAACGATTTGCTGGGGCACAAAAATCCCGAGTTAAGGCAGGAAGAAAATTCCCCCTGATTTTTGGAACAAGCAGCTGACCCCACATCCAACCTCAATTTCCAACAGCCCGAGCCGGCTCCTGGCAGGTAATGGGAAAATAACTCCTCAAAACTCCTGGAAAATGCTCCGAAACCGCTGAACTCGTGCCCAGGGTTTTGTTAAGTTCCTTCCTGGCCGGAACGGCTCGCTGGAAAATGAGGTTTGGAAAAGCTCCGTGATGATGCTGCCTTTGAGTCACGCAATATTCCGTGATTAAGGCCCATTTGTCTCCGAGGAAGCTCCTCTGGAAAGGAACTCGCTCCGGAGACCAATCAATTCTTAATTTGCTTCGTGAGGAGGCCTCGGAACTCTTCCCAAGCCGAAGGAATGTGGGATGCATTTTCCAAAGGATGCCTTTCATAAAAGAAAAGGTGGAATCGGAGATGGAACGGGAGCGGGAGGGAAAAATTGGCTTGGGTTTGTTCCACCCTGATTGCAGCTGCGTTTTCCTTCTCATTCTCTCTGGATCAGTGTGGGAATAACTCCGTGAATCCCAGCGTTTGTGCTCTGGGTTGGATTAAACTGCAGGATTTTTAGTCTCCCTTTTATTCCCGAACATTTTTGTGCCCAATCCTGCCTCTGTTGGAGGGCTGGGAGGCAGGAATGTGGATCAAACCAGAATTTGGGCAGGATCCTGTGGTGAGGGTTGGATAGAGAGCAAAAAATGTGGGATTTTTGGGAATGTTGATGGATGTGGGGTTGGCAATACCCCAGCAAGGCAGAATTCCTGGACCAGGAATATTTCCACTGAAGGGAATCTTTTCCCAAGGGGACACGCCCATCAGAAGGTGCCTCATCCCTTTGGAGACACGACCAGCCCTTTTCCAGAGCCGAGACATTCCTTGGAATAGCCTGGATTCCACTCTCTGAGGAGCTGGGCACCGAGGTGTCCATGGGCTTCCAGCGTCCCTGTGGCTCTCGGGGGTGACACTTTGGGGGTGTCCCAAAGTCCAGGGGTGACCCCAGTGCCGCTCCCATTCCTCAGCTCCGACTGCATCCATAAACCAGGACACCACGGACAGATCCATTCCTCATCCCACGGCTGGGAAGAGCTGGAAGTCCCGACCCCCTGAGTGACAAAGCCACTCATGGGATCTGTGCCAGCACTGGCAGCCTGGGATCAGGGATTGGTCCTGTTGTCGATTCCCAGCCGGGAGAAGTGCACTGGGATAATGCCAGTGGGCTCCAATGTTTCTGGGGACAGGAGGTCACTGGGAAGCCTCAGGATTTGGAGTTTTCTGGGCACGTTCATGATCCAGCTTTTAATTAAGGTTGATTAACCCTGCCAATTAATGTTGTTGTTAATCATTGCATTCCCAGTGGGACCCATGAGCTCCCACATTCCCTGTCTCTCCCTTTTCCAGGGTGAATCCATGACTATTTTTGGACCCCAGGGCTACAAAGGCACCAAAGGAGATCCTGTAAGTTTGGTTTTCCAAGTCGTCCCTTCTCTGCTTGGGATCAGCACTGGGAAGCAGCACTTGGATCCAGCTGGATCCTTCCAGGAGAGATGGAAGAACTGGAATCCACTAATTCCTGGTTTTCCTTTCAGGGTGAGCAGGGACTGCCAGGTTTTGATGGAGACAAAGGCGAGAAGGGAGAGGATGGACCCGTAGGAGAAAAGGTGGGAACCTCCCAAAGCCTGTGGAGAAGGGACTGAGGGTGGTGAATGGAATTCCCAGAAAAATTATGGATGCCATAATTGTTTGCCATCCAAGTATGGATTCCATCTCTGGAAGTGTCCAGGACCGGGCTGGACAAGGCTTGGAGCAGCCTGGGATAGTGGAGGTGTCCCTGCCCAGGGCTGGGATTGGAACTGGATGGGCTTTAAGGTCACTTCCAGCCCAAACCATTCCACGATTCTCCGGTCTCTGCATCCTCCCTTCCCTGCTGGAAAACACGGACACACCCAACTCTGGCACCGACAGGGAGAGGAGGGGGCTGAGCTGGGCTTGGGAACACCAAACACATCCCATTTCTCAGGCGTCCCCCTGGGAAAAGTGTCCATTCCATTCCCACATCCCCCTCTCCCTCCAGGAGCCATCCCTGCTCCTGGAGCCCTTGGAATTCTCTCGGTAAGGCTTGGATGGCTCCCGTGTCCCTGCTGTGTGCCCTGGGTGGTGGCAGAACTCCTCCCTCTCCCTCTGCTCCCCGAGAGCTCATCCCAGGTCCCAACCCGGCCCCGCTTTCCTGGGAGGAATCACGGAATTCTCCCACTCCCGGCTGAGTCACAGCTCCCATCTCCGTGTCCTACTCATCCCTATTTCCATATTATGGAAATGGCTTTGGCTTCACAAGCCTGACCCAGGGCTGAATAAATTGAAGTTCCTACAACAGCAGTGACACATCCAGCTCCTGTTATTTCCCACGGGAAGCTGGATCCCGGTGTAGTCCAGGTGGGAATTGCTTCATCCGAGGTGGGCATCTCCCTTGGGATGAGGCAGATCCTGCCCTTTTCTGATCCCGCTGTTCAGGTCCCCAGAGTGAAGGAAACTCTTGGAGATGCTCCCATGGTGGGGTTCCTGTGGTTTTAAGTCGGACAGAATTCCGTAGATTTTATCTGTCCGATTGGATTCTGATAGAAAATAATCCATAAAAAAAGAACCCATTAAAAATATTCCATTAAAAATATTCCATTAAAAATATTCCATGAAACAACACACAAACGTCTCCCCTTGGACTTCGGACAGAGTGGAATCTCCACCCCCAGCGAGCCCATCAAGGTCTTCTCCTTGATTTTTGGCATGGATACAGCTCATCCCGAGGATCCAAACCCCCCTTCCTGCCTGTTTTCCTTCAATCCTCACCACTGGGCAAGGAATCTTTTCCATAACAATTCCCGGAGGTCCCTGCCAAGTCTTTCCACCACTGATGGCTTTCTTCCCGACCCCTGGTTTGGAATTTTGACGTGGAAATGGTGTTTTTGTCACCTTCTCTGCCATCTCCATGGGTTTTTCCATGGGTAACTTCCAGAGGGTAGGTGCTCAGAATGTATTTAACGGGGATTTTAACACTTCAGGGAATCAAAGGAGAAGCTGGTTCCAAGGGAATGATGGGACTTTTCGGGAGCAGAGGACCCGTGGGACAGAAGGTGAGTTCCAAACTTGAGGCATCTCCTGCCAGGACTGAGGTGGAAAATCCCATCCCGGTTTCCCCATGGAATATAATTCCACGTTCCCTCCTCTAAATTGCTGATTGGATGATTGAGGCTCTGGAAAAGCAGGAATAGCTGCGCTTTTCCAGGAGAGCCCTAAAGATTTTAAAGATGCAGAGCACTCTGGGAGCTTTTCCAGGCTGGAATGGTCAGTGAGGAGTTGCTGGAATGTCAATATTCCAAGAGGGAAGTGAGAGATGTTCTCCAAGCTCCATTTAGAGCCGGTGGAATCCATTGTTTTCCAGCTGGGATATTTGGGATATCCCACCGCCCTTCCAGCTGCTGCTGTGGGGAGCCCCTCCAAGCTTTCCTTGTCCCTTTTCCAGAGCTCTTTCAGCATTCCCTGTTTCCAGAGGGGTCTTTCCCATGGTAACTCATCCCCATTTTCCTTGCAGGGGGAGCCAGGGGAACCGAGCTCGCCGGGATCTGCCGTGAGTTGGAAACATTGGAAAATGTTTCCCTGTCTTTCCAAATCCTGGGGGTGGAGAAGGGCCCTGGTTTTCTCCCACAGCCAGGAATTTGGGAAGGAGTGGGAAGAGGCCATGGGAACTTGGAGCTGCTCCACAAAGTCCATGTTCCAAGAGGTTTTGCTGGAAAACCACTGTGGATATCAGGGATCACAGCCTGAAGTTTGGGTGGATGGCTTGTGGAAGAAATTCTTCCCTGTGAGGGTGGGGAGGCCCTGGAATAGAATTCCCAGAAAAAAATATGGATGTCCCTGGATCCCTGGAAGTGTCCAAGGCCAGGCTGGATGGGGTTTGGAGCAACCTGGGATAGTGGGAGGTGTCCTTGCCCATGGGATTGGAACTGGATGGGATTTAAGGTCCCTTCGAACCCAAACCATTCCAGGATTCCATGATTTTCCATTAAGGAACACAAGAAAAACACGTTTATTTGATATTTTTGATGCCTTTGGTCTATTCATCCCAAGTGGGAAAGTCTCCAAGCTCCAAAGATTCTCAGAAGCATGGAATATTTGGAGTTGGAAAGGACCCACCAGGATCATCGAGCCCAGCTCTGAAATAAAGGGCCCAAACTCCAAATTTCCAAGGTTGTCCAAAGTGAAATAAGTCCCTGTTGATTCCTGGTCACAGCTGTGGAATTCTTGACAGGCCTGGAATCCAGAGTGGGAATCGCTCACTGAGGAAAAGGCCCTCATCCCATTAATAATTTGATTAATTATTATTATTAATAATGATGGTAAAGAACCTTCTGAGCACTTCGCCAGCGCCTCGAGGTCGGAACGTGCTGCAAGGCCTGGGGCTCGTAGGTTGGACTGAGGATGTTCATGGAATTCTTTTGTAGGGAACACCTGAATCCATGGGGTGAATCCAGCCAGGAATAGAGCAGAGTTTGCCGAGTGCAAAGGGAGCCCAGCTGGACTCCCCCATCCCGTTTTCCCCTGGTTTTTAGGGATAATAATTCCCACAAAGTCGTGTCCTGCCATCCGCCCTCTGAGCAAAACAAAGGAATTTCCTCTTGGGAATATCCTGGGATTCTGCTGGTGCAGGGCAACGCTGCCTGTGCCAGACTGAGATGACGGAGCTGGGGTTTGGCTTTCCATCCCATTCCCAAAATTGCAAAAGCCAGATCCGAGCTGGGACACTGCTGGAAGATCCACGATAAACGAGATCCCGGCTGGAATTCATCCCACCTGGGGTTACCTCTGCCACGTTCACTTCCCACTGGTTTCATTGGAAGACTTAGGGAATTCCCATTATTCCCACCCATTCAGGCACCTGAGGGAGGATCCTGATGGGAATTAAGGTCCAACTCTATTTCCTAAGTGCTCCCACTTTGATTATTCCTTCCCTGAGCTATTCTAGAGCTGTCCCACCATCCCCAAATCCTCTTTTCCCCTTTTTCCCGAGGACAGAATGCATCCAATGCCAAATCTTTAAGGCAAAGCCTCTTTTCCCTCATTTTCCTTCATTTCCCTCTAATCCCATCTTTTATTCCCACAAATTGCCAGCAATTGCCGCTCCTGCTGAACTCCCTGGCAGTGATTTCAGCACCCTCATCCATTTACTCTCCCGATTTTCTGATCCGTGGAAGCTCCCAACCGAGCTGACAGCATTTGTTTCTTCTCCCTGCAATTATTCCTCGGAAAATTTCAATGGATCCTCTTGACTTCCAAACGGGCTGATATTCCAGATGCCTCCTCCTCCTTTTCCCTCTTTTCTGAAAGCTCTGCTCCCTCTTTATTTTGCTTTTCCTGCCTCGCTTCCCTCTTTTATGTTCCAATTGCTGCCTGCTATTCCCATTAACTCCTCATTTGGATCATGGATCAAAGCTTCCAGCTCCTCTTCTTTATTCCCTGTGATTCTGCATTAAAATAACAACGGATTAACCCATTATTCTCCCCAGAACTCGGATTTTTGGTACTCTTTTCCCTCATTTCTTGCTCTCTATTTTGATTTTCCAGGAATTATGAATCCCTGGAGTCTGGAGTGCCACCAGACTCGGAGTTCAGCAGGAGTGGGAATGGTTTATAAGCAGGAATTTGACTTTATTTACGGACATTAAGTTTCCCGGGGAAGCTGGGATCACACAGAACCCCGAAATGCTGAGGGTTGGATCATTCCCTTCCAGATCCTCTCATTCCAAACCCCCTCCCGTGGGGGATTTCCCGCTAAACCAGGCTGCTCAGGCAATTCCCACCCCAAACACCGATTTTTTTTTTTTGGGGAAAGATCCTCAAAACTGCAGCAAATAATCGTGCCCAGACCCATTCCGACAAAACCCAGCGGGAGAGGGATAAAAACACGGCTGAAACTCCGAGGTGGAGACCCCGTTTGCATCATCCCATCAAATATTGAGGAGCAGGAGCCCAGGAGGTGGAAAACCTTTTAGGAGAAGTTTGGAAATTCATCTTCCTTTTGATGTGTGGCTTCAAACGGCTCCATCCTTTCGGGGGAGCACCCTGGGGGCATCCTGATGGATTCCAGCTTTTCCCGGGGTGTCCCAGCTCATTCCCGGCTCCTCCCTGGCTCCTCCCGCCCGGAGCTCCGCGGGAATTTGCGCCTGGGAGCGGAGGATCCAAGGTTTCTCTGCGTCACAGGATTGGTGACTCAGCCTCTCTGAGGCTCGCAGTTCAATTCCAGCCACGTTTTAATCCCAAATCCAAAGAGCCGGAGCCATTTCCGGTATTCCCGCAGTAATTGCCTTTAAATTGCCATTTATTCCCGTTTATTGTCCAGCCTTGATTTCCCTGGCACGACTCCAGGATGTAAATCCGAGAGGACAAACTTCTATTTGGCTTCTTGGCCTTTTCTTTTTTTGTTTCCCCTTTTCCCCCCCCCCTTTTTTAATCCCTCCTAGCCCATCTTTTCCGTGGCCTTGGAAAACATCACCACCATGAACTCCTTCAGGCCATGTCCCATCCCGGTTTTAAACCTTCCAATCCTTATTCCAAAGGGTCTCCAGCCCGTGATAAGCAGGAAACCACCTATGGAGAAATAAAACCCGGGTCTAAATCTTATTTATGTTGCCTGGACTGAGTAGGCCAGGCTTAGATGCAGCTTTCCAGCACATCCTTAAGTGAGTTTAACTTTTCCTAAAGCCATTTGGGGTTCTCTCGGGACGAAAAGGATCTCATGGAAAGCAGGAAGATGAGTTGGACACGGAGAGGAAAACGAGGAAAACTTGGCACAGGAGCTATTTGGGACAATTAAGGGAAATATTAAAGTTAATTAGGAGAACTCTAATTAATGGCAGGTTTTTTAGTGCTCGAAAAGAAGCTTTTTGGCCCTTTCCTGGTCTGATCCCAGCTCCTTCAAAACTCCAGGCACTTGAAGGTATCCTGGATTTGTGGGATTTAACCGTCACATAAATGGTTTATTAGCCTCCAATCTGTCCCAGCAAACAGAGATATTCCCATTTTCCGTGGGGTTTATGGTTTATTTACGTCTCCAGATGGAATTTTATATTGATTGTGTCAATAAATAGTTACCCATAAGAGATATTTGTGCCTAATAGTGCCAGGAATACGGAAAAATATGGATTTTCCCTGATCCAGACACATCCTGGCACACAAATCTGATTTTTTAAATCCGTATTTTATTTTTAATGAATTTGTTTCCTCCCAACGACCACAGCAAACAAATTCCAAGCAGAGAATTCCGCTTGTTCAGCTCCTGATTTGCTCAATTTATTCTCCCCTGAGAGAGCTGAGAGGCTCAAGTGGGGATAAATCCAATTTCTCCTTCACATCCAGGTGCTGGAAAATGCCATCCAAATCGGCCAGGATGGATGAGGAGATTGTGGCAACCTTGGGAAAAATATTAAAAATTAAAAATAAATGAGGATTTTGAGCAGCTTTATTGGCTACCAGAACAGTGGGAGACTCTGTGAAAAAAGTGCTGGATGTGGCTCCAGAAGCCAAAAAATTCCAAAATGGGACAGAAAAAGCTGTCACACGTTCCTTAAATCTCTGTTCCCATTCCCAACCCCACCCAAATCTTCTTGGCCTGGAATGATCCTTTTGCTACCACGACTTCCCGTGCTGGAATTACAAATTAATCCCCTGGAAGGTTTCATTTGCCAGGGATTTACGATCCCATGGAACTGGGGTGAGGAATGGGAGCTAAATCCCAACCTCGGGTCTTGGGGCTGTTCCTGGGGGAGCTTCTGACCTCGGATTGAGGGATCCGGCGGTTGGGTTTCCATCCTGGACTGCCCTCATCCCTCTTCCCTGGAAAAAAACTGGCTCCAGAAGGAATTTTTCCCCGTTTTCTGGCAGGGTGCAGCAGGACTCGATGGGAAGAACGGGATCAAGGGAGCCAAAGGTGACAGAGGCCCTCAGGGGCAGAAGGGGAAGCCGGTGAGTGGCAGGAAAGGACATGGATTGTTTGGAAAAGGCTCTGCTGCTTCCCGGATCCCACATTCCTCTCCATGCCTTCCTGGATCCCACATTCCTGTCTGGGCCTCCCTGGATCCCACATTCCCTTCTCAGCCTTCCTGGATCCCACATTCCTGTCTGTTCCTTCCTGGATCCCACATTCCCTTCCAGGCCTTCCTGGATCCCACATTCCTTCCTGTCTGTGCCTTCCTGGATCCCACATTCCTTTCTGGGCCTTCCTGGATCCCACATTCCCTTCTGTTCCTTCCTGGATCCCACATTCCCTTCCAGGCCTTCCTGGATCCCACATTCCTTCCTGTCTGTGCCTTCCTGGATCCCACATTCCTCTCCGTGCCTTCCTGGATCCCACATTCCCTTCTGTACCTTCCTGGATCCCACATTCCTGTCTGTACCTTCCTCGATCCCACATTACCTTCTGTTCCTTCCTGGATCCCACATTCCTGTCTCTTCCCACTCCCTAAAGGCCTCAGGGCCTTCCTCAGGGTCTTCCCTAAATCATGGAGAAGTCTCCAATCCTGACCTGGTTTTTAGGAGTTGTCCTCCTCCCCTTCCCAGCGTATCCATATCCCAAAATTTCTTAGTTATCCCGTGTTTTCCAGCCTGAGTTTTCCTTTGTTTCTTACCAAGGCCCAAATTTCACGTTCCAAGTCCAGCTCTGCCTGATGGAGAGCAAGGAACCAAGGAACCCTTCACTAAATCCCTCATGGATCTCACTCTCCTGGGATCAGCAGGTTCTCCCTCACGACAGGGAGGCTCCCAAAAAACTTCTTGCACATGGATGAGATTTTGGCCCGTTATTCCTGAAAATTCATCTCCTTTGTCCTTTTTTTCCCATGTAGGGAGGGAAAGGTGACCCTGGGAGCACTGGTGACACCGGGCAGAAAGGGACAAAGGTAGGACATGGATGAGATCCTGTGGAATCTCCATCCTTGGGAAAATCCCAAAGGAAAATCCCATCCTTGGCCCAAAATCCCTGGGAACGTGGTGAAACAGCTTTGGATGGCACTGCTGGGATTGGGACTTGGAGAAACATTCTCCAGAGCTCCTTCCAACCTCAACCGCTCGCTGATCCTGGGAAATAAAGGCTGGGACAAGCAGAGATGGGGCCAGATCCAAGGCAAGAGCTTCCAGCACCCTCAGAATTCCTACTTTGCCCTCATTCCCTGTGATCTCTTTTATTCCCAGGGCTTCCGAGGGCTTCCAGGCCCGATCGGCGCTCCCGGAGCCAAAGGCACCAAGGTGAGCCAAGCCCATCTTTCCACCCTTCTGCAGCTTCCCCATTCCCAGAACTGATTCCCAGTCATCCCCAGGACAACATCATGCATGGAATCATGAGGAATCCACCCCATTTCTGTGGGAAAATCCCTCATGGAAGGCCCACGAAGAGCAGGGAATCACGGACTGGGAAGCTTTAAGGCTTGCAGGGAACTTTGGCATAATCTGGGGTTAAAAACGAAACCCAAACCCTGCCCAAATCCCTCCTGATCCGTGGCTTAGCAACGGCCTGGGCTCAGTTCTAAGTTGTGCCGGGCTCTTATCAGCACCATTAGTCCCTTATCAGTAAACAACGATAATGAGCCTTAATGGGCTTTTTATGGAAGGTTTGGAAAGCTTGATAAGAGAACGGGGGAGCAGTTGGTGACAGAGCCAATGTTGTTGTTGTTATTATTGTGGTCATTTTTTATTCTTCTCAATTTTCTTTCTTATTTTTTAATTATTCTTGTTATTGTTGTTAATATTTTGTTGCCTTCCTCAGCCCCGCTCCGTTTCGTAACGGAATTTTTATCCCGGGAATTTCCCCACCTACTTTGCTGTTGGTGAGCTTGGAGTTGGGACAATCTCCAGTTTTAAGGATTTCCAATTATCTTGGTTCTGAGTTAAATTAGTGGTAATTAGTTAATTTGTCGAATTCGTTATTAGTTAAGTTTTAGTGATCTAAAATTTCCAGGCTGAAGCACGACTTTATCTCTGAGTGTCATTTCCCTCTGGATTATCCCTTTCCTTGCCTTTCCAGAGCCAGTTTTCCCAATGTTTTAGGGGTTCTTTGTCCTCACAGCCCCTCCACTGCTTTTCCATCCACAGGGAGAAGTTGGCAGTCCTGGAAAACCGGGAATTCCAGGATCGAATGGGCGGCATGGAGCAAAGGTGAGCATCTGAATCATCACAGAATCATGGAATGGTTCGGGAAGTGACATTTGGGAAAACAAGAGTTTTCCCAGAAGTTTTCCAAATCCACCTCTGGAAAGTGCTCGTTTCTTCCAAAGGGAATAAGTGGGGTTATCCCAAATCTGTTCCCATAAACCAGCATGGATTGGGTTCTTCCAAAGGGAATAAATGGGGTTATCCCAGATCTGTTCCCATAAACCAGCATGGATTGGGTTCTTCCAAAGGGAGTAAATTGGATTATCCTGAATCTGTTCCCATAAACCAGCATGGATTGGGTTCTTCCAAAGGGCATAAATGGGGTTATCCCAAATGTGTTCCCATAAACCAGCATGGATTGGGTTCTTCCAAAGGGAATAAATGGGGTTATCCCAAATCTGTTCCCATAAACCAGCATGGATTGGGTTCTTCCAAAGGGCATAAATGGGGTCATCCCAAATCTGTTCCCATAAACCAGCATGGATTGGGTTCTTCCAAAGGGAATAAATTGGATTATCCTGGATCTGTTCCCATAAACCAGCATGGATTGGGTGAGGATTCTTGGACACTGGGATTGGGATCTTTACTCATCTCCTCAGCCAAGCTCATCCATCCCAATCCTGATGCTCCACAGGCTCCTTTCCATTTTACCAGGATTTTCCCCTCTCCTGGAATGCCACCAGTGACCCAGCTGAGGTGACACTCAGTAAATAACTCTAATCCGAGGAAAAACCAGATCATTCCCAAAATCCCCAAGCCCACATTAGCCATGACTTTATCTTGGCTCCTTCCAGGGCGAACCGGGAGCCTCAGGGAACGACGGCGCCTCGGGAATTCCTGGGGAGAAAGGAGAAAAGGTTGGTGCCATTTCTAAGGAATGAATCCCACATCCATCAGGTGGAGTTAACGAAATTTAACATTTTCCACATCATAGGTGCCCTTTCCAGAGGGGAAATGTCAACTGGCTGGAACGTTAGGGTTGGGAATGCAGTTGGAAAAGGGCAGGAGAGAGAGGTCTCCTTAAATTCACCTCTGTCCGTGGACAAAATCCCAGGAGGAGCCGGCTTAGAGTGAGGAAAAGCCATCCAGAGGGGCTGGGATTCATTGTCAGGGTAAATCCCTGGAATGTTCTGGCACAGGAAAAGTGGATCAGGCTGTGGCCTCCTTGGCATGGGAAATAGGAAAGGTCTCCAAGCTGATCCCGAGTTCTGGTCTCATCTCCCTGAGGAATTCCCACCTGGATCGCTCCCCACCAATCTTCCTTCTCTGCATTCCTTAATTTCCTGCTTCATTCCTTAAAAATACCACGCCTGAATTTGTACTTTTCCATAGGGAGAAAAAAATCCGGGATTTCTGTTAAAACAGGGAATTTTGAAGGAAAAAAAGAAACCCCACAATAATCCCCAAAGCTTCCATGAAATCTCTTGGCATTTCCCAGCCCCTCGGGCCCTTCCCACATTCCAGTCTCCGGCGGATTTGGGATCCCTGGTGGTCAGACACCTCACAGAGTCTCTGCTTGGAAGCTGAGAGGTCATTCCCAGGGAATTCTCATTCCCTTCCTCTCCTGTTTTTCTCCTCTCCCAGAAATTTGTGTTCCAGCACTGCTGGGTGTGGATCTTCCCTTGTTTAGTGGGAATGTTTTAGTGGGAATATTTTAATGGGAATATTTTCTGTTCCAGCAGCTCCAAGAGAAAAGTCAGTGGTGAAAATGAGTGGGAAATTTATAGGTTTGGGATCTTCCTCTTTCCTCGTTGTTTTTCCCATGGTTATGGACTAAAGCATTCTGTTTAGGTGAGCTGGGAGAGCTGGGAATTTAGGAATTCTTGGGAATAGTTGGATGGAGAGTCCATGTCACCAGCCACCTTCTGGACAAGGAAAGGTGGAGAGCAGAGCTCCCACACCAAAGGAACGTGGAAGATGTTCCCGTATTCCCAAAGCCATGGAAGTGTTTGGATGAGGTTTGATTGCCCCATCCCTAAAATCCCCTGTGATTCCCAGGGAGCCAAGGGAGTTCCTGGGCTGGGAGGCTTCAAGGGACAAACGGGATGGCCTGGGAAGCCTGGAGGGGCCGGAGCAGCTGGACCTCGAGGGCCACAGGGCGAGCCAGGACCACAGGTGAGCAGCAGGTCCCGAATCCCACAGATCCCAAATCCCAGCAGGTCTTGAATCCCAGCAGGTCTTGAATCCCAGCAGGTCCTGAATCCCAGCAAGTTCTGAATCCCATAGATCCCAAATCCCAGTAGGTCCCGAATCCCACAGGTCCTGAATCCCACAGATCCCAAATCCCA
>VZRR01010589.1:0-20687 GCA_013398015.1 Oreocharis arfaki | reverse complement strand
TGGTAAAGTTAAGGTTTGAGGGGCTGGAGGAGGTGGGTGTCGCTGGGGAGGTTTCCCTTCTCATCTGGTGAAACTTCCCACCACATCAAATCCGTCTCTAGGAGCTGTTTCCTCCCTAATCCTTCACCTCCAGGAGCATCACTTCTCGTTAGAGAAGCGGTGATGAATTCCGACCAATTAACGCTCCTAAAGAGTGTTTATTCTCTTCCTGAAGAGCCTGACTGCTGTTTGAATACTCTCATTTGTAAACTCCTTCACTTTATTAGGGCTCCTCGTAAAGCAGGGGAGGTTTGGAAGGCAGATTCGTGTGAAGGAGCTGTGATGAACCATCCTTTACATCCATCTCTGGTAATGAATGTCTGAGTGTGCCAGACACTAATCAATACAGCAAGGCTTTAATATCAGCCTTGCCCTGGGAGCCAGAGCCGGTGATTTATCATCGTTGCTCATATCTGCTGCCCTGTGAAAGTCTCACTCTTGCCTTTCTGGGTGTTTTAGTTGTCTTAAATCCTGTTACGTGGCCGTGGTTTGGCCGTACAAGTGTAAAAGGTGTTTTTATCCTCAGTAGGAAACCACTCATGCTGATAAAAACACAGAAAAACGATAGCAGGGCACTGCTCACGTTTGTATGGGGGAGGCCTGAAAACCTCAGCTTCTCTTCTGCTCTCAAGTGTCTTTAATTTTTAATTTTTAACCTGGGGGAATACAAGTTTTGAGAGTGGAAACAGCTGATCTGCACTCCTTGGCCTGAAGCTTGCAAGGAGGAGAGGGAAGCCTGAGGATTGCTTCAAAGAGCAGCTCTGATCACCAAATCCAAACCTGGGACAGCGATAACTTCGTCTTTCAGGCGTATTTTGACATATCTTGTGATAGTTTGGTGGCTCTCACCTGTTCTTAGCACAAGAACAGCTACTTTGGGCATTTGGTGACAAGAGAAAAGCTTGATCCCTGTTAGATGCTGCAGGAATCCCTTGAACACGACGGCCAAGGTCTCTTCTCCCACTGGGAAAATGCCTCCTGGTGTTACCTGGCTCCAAAGCCTGGGCTCAGCTGATGCTTTTGTTTAAGAACCCTTTTTTTTCCAGAGGCTTCGGGCCTTGTGGGTGTCTCCTTGAGTTCTGGGAGGTTTGGGGCTGATGGCTCTGAGAGGTTTCACTGCTGCAGTACCAGAGGAGCAAAGCCTTACTGGTGGGCCTGGGGAGACCAAAGCAGAGCCAGGGAGAAGCATCCAGAACCATGAGCTGTGTGTAGGGGGAACTCCCAGTTTTGGGGTCAAACAGTGCTTTCCAGTTGGGAATAGTGGGGAGGAAAAAAAAAACAAACAAACAAACACCCCTTTCTGTGGTTTTAAAGTCTTTGCAAAGCATTTAACTGACACTTTGTGTTTGGAAAGGTTTGGGGGAATTTGGCTCAGTTTATTGCCAGGATATTTGGGATGCTCTCGTGTTAGAGAGGCAGAAGTCGTTTACTGGGTTAGTTGGATCACCAGTGCTGTCACCCAGCCCTGAGAGCTCTTTATCTGGAAATAAATGTGAAACTACTCTCCAAGGCCAGCAGTCCTGGGTGATGGATAAAATCCTTCCAGTCCCACCTTCTCCACGCTGTCACTCCTTGAAAGGAGCAGGGATTGTGGCTCTCTCCCTCTATAAATAACAGAGCCAAGATTTCCTTGGCAGTGTGGGTGTTGCTGGTACCTGCTGTCAGTTAAATGTTGATTTCTTTGTTACACACACATCAGAGCCAGACAAACGGCTCTGTGGGTGAAGCTCTGAACACAGGTGGAGAGATGCCTTTGTTGTTCCCATCATGGGTTGTTTTTTTTTTTTTCCACAGTGGTTGCTGTAAACTCACTCCAGGTGCTGTTTACGAGGTTATACAACCTGGTGTAAACTGGTATTAGTCCCTCGCTCTGCCATTAAACCTCCCAGGAGTGAATCCTCTGCTCACCTCGTGTCTCACCATCTCGGTTTTGTTGCTCTCCTGGTGTTTTTTAGGAGCTGGAGAAGCTGGGGCTGCGGGATGACGTGGATCTGCACGTCTACGAGGTCCCTGTTGAGTACCAGACCGTGCAGAGACTCATTCCTGCCTTGTGGAAGAAGCACAGTCCCCAAGTGAGTGAGTAAAGGGAGGAGAAAAAAAAAAACCACCCAGAGAAGGGTTGGAATCTGCAGTGGGCACCGTGTGAAGTCTCCTTTTTAATGATTCCTTCAGCCTGGTAGTCCCTGGCTGGAATCTTTTCCTGTTTTGTAGTGAGAACATGTGAATTTGTGGGATTTTACAGCTCGGAGGGCTCCAGTTCCCAGAGCAGTGGGTGTGAAGGGGCCACAGCAGAGGGCTGTCTAGACAGCTCGTGGTTTGTCTGTGCCACCTGCGCTCCCCCAGCAGCTGTGGAGGTGCCAACGTTCCTTTTTACCCTGATTAAATCACAATTTAGGTCACGAGGGGGGGAAACGAACCCGCGATGGAAACGCCTCGTTCCTCTGATACTCACGGGAGAACCCCTGTAACACCTCCATGGTTCACTGGGAATGGAACCCTGGAATCCCAGAGAGGTTCGGGGTGGAGGGGACCTCAAAATCATCTCACAGAATCATTTAGGCTGGAAAACGATCCAAGACCATCGAGTCCAGCCTTTGGCCGATGACCACCGGGTGCCGCAGGATTCCGCGGACACGGTGGCAGGGTGGTGTTAAGATGTCACCAGGCTTTCAGTCCCTGAAGGGAACTGGAGTGGGAGTTTGGACAAGGGAATGGAGTGCCAGAGCAGGCAGAGATATCAGAGATAACACACAGATACCCCGAGCTGGGAAGGGTCCCACGAGGGTCAGGCCGTGCATTTCCCACGCTCTAACCCGTCCCTTTTCCGCGGCAGCTGGTGGTTCACGTGGGCGTTTCGGGCATGGCCACCACTGTCACCCTGGAGAAGCGTGGCCACAACGTGGGCTACAAGGGGCTGGACAACTGTCGCTTCTGCCCGGGCTCCCAGTGCTGCGTGGAGGGCGGCCCCGAGTGCATCGACTCCGTCATCGACATGGACACCGTGTGCAGGAGGGTCTCGGCGCTGGGGCTGGACGTCACCGTCACCATCTCCAAGGACGCCGGCAGGTACGGGGTGATCCCTGGGGGTGGGGGCTCAGGGAATCCTGGAATGCCTTGGCTTGGCTTGGGAGGGGCCTTAAGGGTCTTCCTGTTTTGTGTCAGGGTGATCCAAGCCCCGTCCGGCCTGGCCTTGGGCACTGCCAGGGGTNCACTCCCAGGGGTCCAGGCGCCGCCGCAGCTGCTCTGGGAATTCCAGCCCAGCCCCTCCCCACACTCACAGCCAGGAATTCCTTCCCAATATCCCATTCATCCCTGCCCTCTGGCAGTGGGAAGCCATTCCCTGTGTCCTGTCACTCTGTCCCTCGTCCAAAGTCTCTCTCCAGCTCTCCTTAGGGACTGGAAGCCTGGTGACATCTTAACACCATCTTGTCACCCTGTTCATGGAACCAAGGGATCCCAGGGTGGTTTGGGTTGGAAGGACCTTAAAGCCCATCCCATCCCATCCCACTCCTGCCATGGGCAGGGACACCTCCCACTGTCCCAGGGTGCTCCAAACCCCCATCCCAGCTGTCCTTGGACACTTCCAGGGATCCGGGGGCAGCCACGATGTGTTCCATGCCACGCCTGTTCCCTTTGTGCTCGGCTCCCGAGGCCCCTGCAATCCACACACTTCCCACGGAATCACTGAGGTTGGAAAAGCCCTCTCAGATCATCGGGTCCAGCCATTCCCCAGCGCTGCCAAGGCCACCACACGTCCCCAAGTGCCACATCCACGTGGCGTCTGGAGCCACCCCACACCTTCCCCTCCTCAGGGCTGGCAGTGCCCACCTGGTTTTCAGCGATCAGGGGGACAAAAAAAGAGAAAGACATTCACATTTCTTTTTTTTTGTCCTAAATTTAATTAGAACAACCCCACGTCCACAATTCCTGCCTCAGGTTCCACGTTACTCCCCGGAACCCCAGGCCGCCGCGGCGATGCTGAACAGTGGGAACCTGCAGCTCGTTTTATTCGTGTTTATCCCTTTTTTTTTTTTTTTGCTGAACAATCCCTGTTTTTGTGTTCCAGGTACCTCTGTGACTTCACCTACTACACCTCCTTGTACCAGAGCCGTGGGAGGTCGGCGTTTGTCCACGTGCCTCCGCTGGGGAAACCTTACTCGGCAGAGCAGCTGGGCCGGGCCCTGCAGGCCATCATAGAGGAAATGCTGGATGTGTTGGAGCATTCTGAAGACAAAATCAATTGCCAGCATGAACACTGAGCCGTGGCCAGGAGCTCTCCTAGTATTGCACTTCCCAAATTTTCCCTGCTGCCGAAGTGTTGGGGGGAAAGGAAAAAAAAAACAACAAAACAAAAAACGGTTCCGGACCCAGAATTGGAGACTTCAAGGAAAAAAAAAAACAAACAAAAGTATTCCAGAAATTCCACTTCTAGAAATTAATGATTTTTCTTTTTGGTCAAATCTGTGAGTTTCAGCCTGAGCAACGAAGGATTTAAAGGCTCTTCTCTAAAACACCTGCAGCTCCTCATTCCTGGAGGGGGTGTGCTGGGAGCTTCCGGGGAGTGAATGGATCCTCACCTGCCGCATCCCATGGGAAGTTCCTCACCTGGACTTGGCCTTCAGGTGCAGGGAATTGCTCACCCAGTCCTCTCATGACCAATTCTTGAGTTGAAAGGTTTGCTTTCAGACGGTTCTGGGTTTGTTTCCCCCCCCTCCCCTCAACCCAAATTCGAGGTGATGACGTGGAAGGACGCTGGGAAGGCGTTGGGATGGCGTGGGGTTGCCGTGGAAGGCAGAGTTTGGTGGGGATGAGGAGCCTGAGGTTGCTCTGCTGCAGTGGAAAACGATTTTAGGCACTGATTGCTCACCCCACATCCCCCAGACACCCGTAGGGGCTCTGTAGCTGCAGTAGAGGGGATGTGTTTGGGGTTCCTTTTGGAACCCAAATCCTCCTGGATTTCTCCTTTTGGGGCCTGACTCCTGAATCTTTCCAAATGTCTTTTTCCTCCCTCACGTCAGCCGTATACCTCCTGTACCACGCGCCTCGGTTCAAGGGTGTCTAAACCCAATCATCAGTGGGTAAAGAGCTCTGCTGAGGGCCACTTTCCCCACGGGAGATCTTTATCCTGGGCCCTCGGTGCTCGCTGTTGTTTTTTGAGGTGAAGGTTGAGTAATTTGTAACTTCCTTAGCTGCAAATTTTCCCTCTCGTCCCAGGTTAGGAGAGTAATGTTTAACTGAGGTCCCAATTCCGCCTCGATTGAGTGGAGGCATAAAAAATGCAGGTGGAGAGACATCCTGCCAAATCCAATGTCAGACCTCCAGCCCAGTCCCAGAAACCAGAGGCAATGATTTGAAATCGAGGAATTTTTTGCTTAGGGTGAGGATTCCGGGCTCCTTCTCGGTGTCCCCCTCCCAATGGGAGGGTGCAGAAGTGGTGCTGCTTGCGGGAGCTTTCCCAGGAGTTACTCTGGGGAAGGATGCAGGGTCTTGCAGGATCGTGCAGGGTCCCAGCAGGTGGGTGGTGCTGGTCCTGCGTGGAGATTTGCTGCCAAAATTTCGAGATTCTGGCAAAACCCAGCTGGAGCTGGAGCGGGAACAGACGCAGAATTGGTGGCTGAGGTCTCGTGGAGAGGCCGCTTGAACCAAGAAATCTGTGATTCGGGTGGATGCTTTTACAAATATATATAAATATATATAAAAGCAACGTTCGAGAGGTTTTAAAACCCCACGGTTTGGAGTTCTCTGGTGCTGACTGGCTCTGCTGTAAGTAACTCTCAGTGAGAGCTGCCCTGAGCTTGCCAGGAGAAGTCTGGTGACAAAGGACAAAACCACTCCTTGCAGCCCTGGAGAGAGGACAAAGACTTTGCAGCTGCGGGAGCTCTGCTGAGGGCACCTGAGCAGGAAGATTCTTTGGATAGACCCCAGGAAATTCCTTCTCTGTTCACTATCCAGGCTCTCCTGCTCAGAGGAATTTGCCTTCGAGTGAAACGTTGCCATTCCCATCAAATCCGAGGTAGCACTTGTCAGATTTCCTGATTAGTAATTTATTCTATTTAATATTTTGTTGAAATCTTCGTGCTTTGGCACAGGTTTGGGTTGGGTTGGGGGTTTTTTTTATTATTTTTTTGTGATTAGTTGAGCTCCTTATCCCATAGGATTATTCCTTTGTTGGTTGGAAGTTCTTGCCCCCGGGCGTTCCGTAGCTGCTAAACTCGGGGAGGAGGAATCTCCACGTGTCCCACGGGGTTTGGTGATGGGGCAATTCCCAGGAAAGCTGATTCATTCACCTGTAATGTAGCTGTGGATGAAACGGAGGTGGAAAATCAACAGATTGGTGAGGCCACACCAAAATTCCCAGTGTGGAATCTCAGCAGGGGCGGGAAGGGCCGGCGGGACCCGCAGAGGGGCTGGAGCAGGACCCTGCTGGGCTCCGTGAGGGATCGACGTCTCCAAGTGAGATATTCCCTGCCCATCCCCGTCTCTGCATCCTCTGGAGCCTTGGAGATCCCCCTGGATGTGGCTGGTGGCTCCAGATCCGTCGGCAGGGAGCGCAGACAGCAGCAGTTCCGTGGGCAGAGCGATTCCCACGCGGGTTTCTTCAGCCTGGGGAGTTATATCCTGTTCAGCACCTAAAAATATTCCTTGCCTGGGTGCTCTCTGCTGTTCCAGGGGAAAATCCGGAGCCAGTTTCCCTGCCTGCTGTAGTTTAAGGACTGCAGTGCTTGGCCTTGGGTGTGGCAGCGTGAAAAATCCCATTTTTTTTGGGAATACTTTGGGTGCTGCTTTGAGCTGTGCTTTTCCCTCCCAGGCTGTTTTTGGGGAAGCTCCACGTGATCAGTTCCTTAGAAAACATAATTTATTTTATGCTCTTTTTTTTTGGTGGGGGTTTTGGGGAATTAGTCCCGAGGCTGTGTTTATAAAAGGTGTCTTGGTGGTAGAGAAATTTCCTGTAGCCCAACTTGGGAAAAATGGCATTAAACTAGTTCTATTTAATATGATGTAAATTAAATACTTTGGGGTTGGGTTTTTTTTTTTTAAAAAAAAGCTTTTTTGTTCAATTCACAAAGCTCTTCCTACAGATCCCCGTTTTCTTTGGGAACAGGACATCAAACTGAGCTTGGAAAAGCTGACATTCTGCTAAATCCTGTTCGCTTTCCCCATCATCAATTAATAGAATTTGCTAATTTGCACTGGCTGGGAGACCTGCTGCCAACCCCCAAAAAACTTTGTGCTAGTGAGTGAGAACGTCAGAAGTCCAAGGTGGAGTGTTCACTCCCGGGCCTGTGGTGTGGGAAAACGTGGGAAAAAACTGGTGAAACTTCGGGGTGCTGTGACTGCCAGGCTGTGTGTGGGGATAAAGGCTCGGGGGCAGACGGGGCTGAGGGTTTTGGGTGCAGGATGAGAGGGTTGGGGAGGTTCTGCTGGATGGGGTCTGGCGCCGTTTATCTGCCTGGAGCGGGGTCTGGCCCACGTGTTGGGGAGTGTTTGGGGTGCCAATTTAATTGTTCCAGTCCTGAAGTGCTGCAGAGGGTTTTGAGGAGCTCCAGGGACTCGTAAACGCCTTCGTTTGGTGGCGCTGCTGTCGGGAGGTGAATTGAACTTGGGAATGTGCTTTGTAACCCCGGGGAAGAGGAGCTGGGAGCTTGGAAGGGACCTCAGGGATCCCTGTGGGATTTGCTGATCCTTAGGGATCCCTGCCAGCCTGAGGGATTCTGGTGGTTGAGGGGTGTTCACCTGGTGCTGTTGGGGGTTTTTGGGGGAGAACATCAGAGTCTGGCAGCTCCTGCAGAGCAGTTCCCATTGTCTGGAGCATTCCCCAACCTCCCAAACAGTGGGAGAGGTGGGAAAAGCATGGAAAGGTCAGGAAGAGGGTTCGAGGTGCGGAGTGTGGTTGTGACATGAGGCTGCAGCCGAGGGCTGCTGGAGCTTCCAGAGTTTTCCCAGGAGGGGCCTGGCTGGGGCTGGCAGAGTTGGAGGAAGTCATTTAAAAAAAAAAACAAACCCTAGAAAGTCACCCTGCTTTGGGGATAAATTTGGGATCGATGCTTCCTTGGAGCCGTGGGGATGGCGATGCCCACGGCAGGAAAGCATCCCTCGAGCCAGGGGTGTGTTCATCATCACCTCCATAGGATTTGTGCTGTGGGAAATCCTATGGGAAAAGGGATTTTGTGTCTGGGCTCACCTGGGGCTGCAGCATCCAACCCCCACCCCCGTGTGTCCCAAGCAGGCAAAACTGAACCTTTCAGTGCCTCAGCAGCTGGCAAAGGGGGTTATTCCAGGAATTCCACTGGAATAAAAACCCAGGCCTGCTCGGGCAGCACAGGCTCCCAGTGCTGGTGGTTTTGGTAAGGAAAAGGCTGAAAAAGGTAAAAATCCACCAAAGTTTCTTCTGATGCTCAGATAATCCTGAGCTGAATTGGAACTGGGGGAATCTTTAAGGTCCCTTCCAACCCCAGCCATCCTGGGATTCTCTGACTCGCTGCCCTGGCGGGGTGGATTTTTGTAGGAATTGTTTTTTAGGAATTGCAGGAGGAGGAGGAGGAGCTTCTTCAAACCAAAACTGGGAATTCCTTGGAAAGGAGGGAATTTGGTGGATCCCCACACTCAGGGGAGCTGCAGCAGCGATGACGGCCTGGCCGTGGGGGTTCGTGGTTTCATTCCTTGTGACTCCTGAATCTTAATTGCAGGTCCTGGATTTCTCCTGGATTTCTCCCTCCAGCCAGGGCTCAGACATGGAGCTGCTGCAGGAGGGAGTGGTGGGGTCTGAAATCTGACTGAAAATCAGCGTCTTTAGGCATAAAAATTACTTTCTGTGGGGCTTCCTTTCATTCTGGTTTCCAGGTTTCACCCCACAGCGCAGATGAAATTGTCAGCAGTGAGTTTGTACAGATCCTTTCCCAAAGTAACTTCCTCTCTCTTAACTCCTTTAATACTTTACCCAGCGATATTTTAATGACCTAATTTTATTTTAATGATAGGAATTTCAGAGTTGCAAAGGCTCTTTCTAACTTTATTGACTTGGAGAACCCCCCCCCTCCCCTGCCCCTTGTTGATACCATAAATGCTCATCTTGATGTAGATGGATTTGTTATTTTTGCACCAGAATCCCTAACTTTTTGCAGTATAAAGTGCACTTTTTCATAAAAAAAAAAACAAAAACCAAACCACCAAACCCTTGTATTCCTGTCTGATGAGTGTCTTACGTGCTGAAAGGGATATTCTGCCAAAGCTCCAGAGCTGAGGACCTTGTTAATTCCTCGAGGTGTTCACTGAAACCTGGGACCTGCTTCTGCTCAGTCGGTTTTAAGACAAAGGAGGGAAGGAAATGCCTCCCCCTGAACGGGAATTAAGGGTGGGAAATGAAACTTATCACTGCCCTTAAAGAAACCTCCGTGGTACTTCAAAATCCACCTTCAGGTTTTCTGTTGCACCAGCCTCTTAAATCACAAATGTTTACCTTGATGATCAGGGAGTGCCTTGTCCTGTGCTTGGCTCACGCTTGGGAAGCAGAACGGTGGGGATGGGGATGGGGTTTGCCCGGCGTGTGGGTGGAAAAATTGGGCTGGAAACCCCTGAATTGGTGGGAATGCCCGCTTTTATCCGGGGGTGCTCCCCAGAGACTGCACCGAGCTGCCCGGGTTCGCTCACACACACGGACCTGCCGGAGGGAGCAAACGGGATTTGCTGCTTCATCCTCACTCCTGGCTGGGCTGGCGGAACCCCTGAGGGTTTTGCTGTCTCCTCTCGGAGCGAGGTGTTTGTCCAGACCCTTTCCCGGCCCTCGGGCCCTCCGCGTGTCCCTCGTGAAGCCGCCGGTGTCTGTGCGGGCGTCTCGGGTGTCGCCGCTCTGTCGTGCTTGTCGGGACTCTCGGAGCACCAACCCCAACCCCGCCGGGGCCTCTGTTCCCTCCGTGTGTCCTTGCAGTGCCTTGTAAATCCCAGCGATCCCGAGGGACCCCGGGAGGGCTGCGGGGTCGGGGACCAGCGACGCGCTCCCAGCTCGTACGGCCAGACTGGACTTTGTAACTGAGGATTTAAACCCCTGTTTCAAAGGAAATAAAAGAGTTTGACTCTGGCTCCCAGTGTCCTTGTTGCTTTTAAAGGTGGTGGTTGGTGCGGACCCGTTCCGCCAGCACTGCCCTGGCCGCCCTAAATTGTGTCCCCAAGTGCCACATCCACGTGTCCTTTACCCCCTTCCAGGGATGGAAACTCTGTGCTGGCGGCTTTAAGGCTTCTCTCTGCCTGCTCCTGCTGCCACTGGGCCTGACTGGGAGCAAACTGGGCTGGCTGGGAGGGCTGGTGCCACCAGATGGTGCTGCCACCCAGGGCACGCTGTGCTCGGTGTCACCCCAGGGACGGCGGAGGTGCCACCCCTGCCCAGCTGCAGCTCGGTGCGGGGCACGGGGAGGGTGCAGCAGCTGCACAGCTCCGGATGATGCGGGAAATGGGGAGGGTGTGACCCCTGCACAGATCCAGAGGGATCCAGGACAGCCGGAGGGTGCAACACCCGCACAGCTCCGGCTCGATCCAGGACACGGAGCAGGTGCGACACCTGCGCAGATCCACGTTAATCCAGGAGGGTGCAACACTGGGGAATTCCAGCTTGATCCAGGACAGCCGGAGGCTGCAACCCCTCCACAGCTCCAGCGTGGTGCTGGGGGCTTCTCCTGGTCCTCACTTTCCTGGTGAGGCAGAGGTGGCAGGACAGGGAATGTCACCGGGGCAGGGGCAGCAGCACAGCCCTGTGCTGGGTGTCGGTGCCACCGCTCGGCAGCGGCTCCCCGGGATCCAGGCGGAGCAGGATGGAGTTGGACTCGTTACCCGAGGTACGGCTTTGCTAAAACCGAGCTTAAAACCCAGCCCAAACCTGGGGTACCTCGTGGGGTTGGGCTCAGGGAGGTCACGCCATGGTCCATGCCCCTGCTCTGGGTGCTCTGTGTCTGGAACAAGGATCAGAAAGGAAAACCTCACTGTTCCTCTGGAATCCCTGCTTTCCCTCTGTCTTTTTTATGCCCTAATTCTAGGAATGGTTTTTAGTTTGTTTTTTTTTTTTTCCCCTGAGCTGCCATGGTGATCCTGCTGAGCTCTCCAGCCTCTTCTTGGAGATGGAGCTTTTATTCCACCCACCAACACCCGGCACACGCCGGGCACCGGGAGGTTTGGGGTGTCCCTCGCAGGTGAGCCGGGGTTTGAGCTCCTTGGAGCAGCCCCTGAGCCAACCCTGATGATTTCACTCCCCTTTTTAATTCCCTTTATAAGGTGAGAAGCTTTTCCTGCACGGTGTTCCCGGGCTGATGTCACGCCTCGGGTAAGTCATGTGCTCATGAGGTCATTTTACAAACAGAACCCTCCGGAGGGGCAGATCCAAGGTTTTGTCCGCGGTGAGGAGGCTTCTCACGGAGCATCCCGCTTGGATTCCTTGGTGGACGCGCAGAGATTCATGGAGAAGATCCCTTCGGCGGACCGGCCCCTCGTGGATTCTAATCCTTTCTTCTTCTGCACTCCCGTTCTTCCCTCCTCCCCAGCTCCTTCCAACCCCTTCCTAAACGAGGTGGGATTTTTGGGCAGCGTCCATCTGGCAGGCTGCTCCCTCTCCGTGTTTTCCCAGCTTGCAAATCTCAGCCGAGCTCCGGCGAAGGTGCTGCCGGAGGGCTCCCCAGAGCTTCCACCCGAACCTCGCAGCTGCGGGGCTGGGGCACGGGAAGGGCTGGAATTTCCTGCCCTGGTTGCCTTCGGTGGGGAGCGTGTGGCCACGTCCCAGGGCACATCCCAGGGCACATCCCGGGGCAGGATCCGCTGCCTCTCCCCCCCCGGGATGGGTACCCGGGCACGGACACGCTCCCGGCACAGCGCAGGATCCCAGGATGAGCTTCCCGTGCCAGGGATGATGCCCTGGCTGAGCGTTTCCCCGTTCCTGGGCTCCTCACCCTGCCCTTCCCCGCTGCCTGGCAGTGCCTGGGTCCGGGAGATGCAGATGGAGATTCTCCGACGGCCTCTGCTGCGGGATGGGATTTTCCTGGCCGGTTCCCAGCCGGCACCACGGCTCCAGCCTGGGGGGAAATCTCCCCGTGCTGCTTCTCTCCAGCTGCTTCCCGCTGCCGCGGATGCTCCGTGCGGGAGCGCCGTGCCCTGTGTACACAACCCTTTCCCGAGTCACGCTCCGGTGACTAATTCCCTCCTGATGGGCACGTGGAGCCTGATCCGCGTCCGGGTTCACAAATAAATACATTTATTTCTGCTGGAGGTCGGACTGACATCAGATTCCCCGATTTCTCCAGTAGCTTCCATCCTCGTTCCTCGTCCAAAATTGCGCCTTGTGCTTCAAAAACCAGCCAGGTGCTTAAAATCCTGCAGTTCTAAGGAGGTTTTGGGGTTGTCCTTCTCGTGTAGCATCTTCCTTGATAAAAGAGATGCTGCTCTGGGATGTGCCCAGGTTGGATTTGGTTTCTTTAATCTGTTTTTCCCATCATTTAAAGCATCCAGAATTAAAATCCCACAGTTTTAAGGAGCTTTCTGGGTTATCCTTCCCTTTTATCGTGTCCTAAGGGTTTCCCTGGTAAAAGAGGGGCTACTCTGGGATGTGCCCAGGTTGGATTTGGTTCCCTCCATCCATTTTTCCCTCCCTGCTCAGTGTTGGAAAGCTTTTTGGAGCAGGGATTTAGAGCTGATCTGGCTCCCTCGGAGCCTTGAGCTTCATTCCTGGGCTCAGTACCACCATCCCAAGGGATCGCAGTGCTCCCAAAAGCCTCGGCCTGGATCTACACCAAAAATGGAAGGAAAGGGCTGTTTTGGCACATGGGAAGGGGTGAGATCGAACAGGAAGATGCTCCCACCGTGGAAAAGCTGCTTTTTAAGCATCACATCAATCCTGCCCAGGCTGAGTTTGTTCCCTGCTGCTGATCCCGAATATCCTGAGCTGGGAGGGACCCACAAGGGTCAGGAAGTCCAGCTCCATGATGCTCTCAAGGGATTCTATTCGATGTCTGCAAACTGAAAATCATCCTCAGCGGAGCACAGACCCCCCCTGGAATTCCCTGCCCAGGGAGCCCACCCAGGAAAGATGCTCTCCTGGGGAAGCAGAGAACATCCCGGTGCCGAAAGCATCTCCGAGAGGAAAGTGATTGTGGGGTGAGCGAGGACTTCCCAAGCCAGTTTTCCATTTTTTGGTGGTTGGATCAGAGGCATTTCCTGCACTTCCCGGGCTGAGGGGGCTGGGAATCCGAGTTAATCGTTGACCGCGGGTGCAGCCGAGGCAGGAATGTCTTTGTCCAAGTGGAGCAGAAGTCTCATTTTTGGGAGATGCCGTAAACTCGCAGCAGAGGGAGAAAAATGTGATTCCTGCTGTGATGGGGCAAAAGCTGTTTTTCACTCGCCTGACCTGTCCTGGTTGTCTTTGATTTAAAAACATCCAAAGGTCACCGCAGCGTCCACTCTGGCGATTCATCGTGCCCGCGGCCAGCGCTGGGAAAACACGGGATGAGGCTTCCCAAACATCCCACGCTGGCAGCCGAGGGAGAGCCCTGTCTCCCATCCCTCTGTGCCCCTTTCCAGGCCTGAAACGAGATGGGATGGAGCAAAACCCACCTGGGGTTGTGCCTCACCGAGGGATTTCTCACCCCGAATTTTTCCTGGTCCAGCTTCCCTCGAGGCCGAGCCCTGAGGGCTGCTTGGAGCTCCACGTGGTGGCAGCAGCCGGGCTGCTCTTCCCTTCTTTGGTGGGAAAACCACCATGGGAAAGCATGAATTGCCTTTTTTCCAGGGAATATCCTCCCTCCAGCATCCAACTTGCTCAGCCCGCATGGTTTTGGGGAGCACTGAGGTCTTGTGGGGTGTGGGAAGAGCCCGATCCCGCTCTGTCGGTCCCAGGGTGATGCCACCAATTCCCAGGGGTCTCTGGGCACTTTTTTGGGATCCCTTGCTCGACAGCTGCGAGGAACTGATAGCCCTAAAACCTGGAAGGCAGCACTTCCCCTCCTGCCGCTTGTGATAAGGAACTCTGCAAAAAACCCCGAAGTTTCTGCCAGCTCGGGCAGCTGTGGGGTATTTCCTGCTTTGGGGGGAATTGAAGCCCTCTGGAGCCCCCTGCTCTGTGTCTTCACCACGCTCCCCACCGGCCACCAGCATCTGGAGAAGGGAAAGACGTTGTTTATCTGGAATCATGGAATGGTTTTGTTGGAAGGGACCTTAAAACCCATCCTGTTCCACCCCCTGCTGTGGGCAGGGACACCTTCCACTGTCCCAGCTCGCTCCAAACCCCATCCAGCCTCGCCTCGGACACTTCCACACCTTTCCAGGCTCAGCAGAGAGCATCTGAGCTTTCCCAGAGTTGGATCCTCCTCACCCTCAGCCCATCCCAGCTGCTCTGAGGTCCCTGGGAACAGCAATCCCCCGGGCATCCCTGCTCTAGATCCGTGCCAGTTAGAGCTGTGCCGAGTTGAGGGATGCACATGGGAGGCATTGACTGGCCAGGAACCTTCACCCTGCTGGGAAGAGGCTCTGGATAAACCTGACCTTCCAACAACTGTGTCCAGGAAGAGCCGAGGAAACGTGGGATGTGGAGGCTGCGCAATCCCCTCTCGCAGGCTGGTGAGGACACGCTGGGACATTTCATCATCCCTCGCTCAGGACTCAAACCCCTGCTCCCAAAATCCCTGTTTTATGGCCCTTGCTGGACTGTAAATCTCTGGCTTCCAGGGCTGGCGCCTTTTGGGGGGAGAACATCCGGCTGCAGCAAACTTTGATGCTCTCGGAGTGCGTCACTCCTGGATACGGGGCTCGCGCCCACGGGCAGAGAACCAATTGCAAAAGCAGAACTTCAGGATTTCGGGGTTTCTGCCGGGTCTTGCTCAATGTCACCGGAGAGGTCAGGGCCTCTTCCTGCACCCGGACGTGCCGAGGGCTCCGGCTCGGCTCTGGATCAGCACATTTGGCACCGTGGGGATTGGGGGGGGCCTGGTGGCTGGGCTGGTGCCTGCCGTGGGTCCGGAGGGGAGGGAATGGTGTGGTGGTTCTGCCCTTGTGTCCTCCCGGGGTGATGATCCTTCTCTTTTTTCCCTGGATTTGGGGGGCTGGAGGGCTGCAATCCATCACCCCCTGCTGATGAAATCCCTGGGAGAGGAATCACAGCGGGCTTGGGGCTCTGGGAATTCCCGGTAGGAAGGTGCTCCAGGAGGGGAGTTCATCCCTGCCCTGCTGGAGGGATGGGTGATGTCCCACTCACGGTGCCCAAATCCACACGGGATGGAGCCCTGGAGATAAACCTGAGGTTTCCCTGCAAGCCACGCATGGGATTTCCTTCCAAGCTGGATGCTCTGGGAAGGGAAAAGCAGTGAAGTGGGGAGGGGGTCTGGGTGGGCTCCTGCTCCTCCTCACCCACCCGGCTGCAAGGACGGACCCAGAGCAGGGCAGCGGAGCCAGGGCCGGGGCAATCCCCTCCACACGACCCTGGTCAGCCTGACGAACTCCTCCTTTCCCGTGTTTTAGGGTGAAATTCGGTCTCGGCTTTGCCTCAGGCAACCCCTTGGGGAGCGGGGTGAGAAGAGCCGGGGAAAAACAGCCGGAAATCGCGGGATTACCGCACCTCCATCCCGGCGGGAGCACGGCCGAGCCCCAGGCGCTCGGATCAACTTCAGGGCATTTGGGAACGGCCTCGCCTGCGCCGGCCTGCACCGGGAGGACCCCGCCCGTTTCCTCATCCCACCGGGAGCCGCTCATCCCTCCGCTCACGATTTTCGGTCCGAGCATCCCTGAGGAGGAGCTGGGAGAGGGGTGACGCTGTGCTGACCCCCGCGGCTTGTTCCCACTCTGGGTTTCCTCCTGCCCAGCCCCGCTCTGGCACACGTGGCCGCGCTGGATCGATGCCACGCGGCGTGCCCGGCTCGGTCTCGCCTGACTCCGTTTGGGATGACGTAACCCCGGGCCGCTGTTGCTTCAGAAGGATCCAGGCTAGGGATGAGCCCATCCCCCGGCCGCACCTGCTGTCCGGTGGGACAAGGTCCGGCGTTGATCCTTCCCCTGCTCCGGCCACGCGCCCGGCACGCGCTGCCGCCTCCCTGCCCCATCCCTGGCTCCGCTGGGATTTCGGGAAGGGGCGGATCAGCCCCGTGCGACAAAAGAGCGGCGCGACCCGCGGGGTGGCGGGCAGGGGAGGTGGCGGAGGATGCAAGGATGGGAAATCCGCGCTTGGAATGCCGCCTGCAGCGCTCCTGCCGCGCGCATCATCCCCTCTCCATCACCCCGCTCCGCCACCGCCGGGTGCCGGAGGTGAGGGGGATTTCCCGAGCCGTGCGATCCGCAGGGAAAACGGGAGGTGGAAGGGAAATGTTCGTGTCTGAGAAGGAGTATCCCGTATTTTTTATCTCCGCAGCCGTAAATCACCCGGCTCCAGCACTGTGGGAGCTCCTGTTGGAAATCTCAGGAGGAGAGGAGAGATTCCTGCTGGGAGTTTGCTCCAGCGTCACCCCGGGGAGGGGGGACGGAGGGCGGGCAAAGTTCGGCTCCTATAAAGTCGGGTCCTGAGCTCTTCATTCATTCCCGTGGCAGCACCGCCGGCAGCAGCATTCCCTGCCTTTGCACGGGAGTTGGGAATAAATCCTGCCCTGAAGCCGCCGGTTTTCCGCAGGATGCTGAGGAGAGCGATGCCGAGCGCGCTGCGGGGCCTCGGGGCCGCGCTCACCTGCCTGCAGCTCCTGCGGCTCCTCTCCGCCGTGGAGTCCCGGCCCCACACGTGGGACCAGGACAGGTTCCAGCTGGAAGCCGTCAAAAAGGAGATCCTGGAGCGGCTGGGAATGCCGGCTCCCCCGGTCATCCGGCGCCAGCTGGACCAGGAGAGCATCCAGAGAGCCCAGCGGCTCTACCAGCAGAAAGTGGCCGAGATGGCGCGGAACCGGAGCCGGGAGGAAGAGGAGGAAGAGGAGGAAGCCGCGTCCAGGACGCGGCGGCTGCACCGCCTGACCCCCACCTGTAAGTGGCCGTGGTTCCGTGTCATCCCACCACCCTCCTCCCCCCGGACACGCGTGTCCCGCGCTCGGGAATGTCGTCCCGCTGCCTCGGGACATGACCGGGCATGCAGCACGGTGGCCACGGTTATCCTTATCCCGCTGCTTCCTTTGCCTTGGAAGCGGGGAGGAGCCACTGCTGGAGCCGTTTTGCTTAAAAGCACAAAAAAATCAGGGGATTTGGGATGAAAGCTTTGATCAGCCGCAGCTCGGGGGGCTCGGAGCGGCGCTCGAGGGGTTTGGGGGTGAGCGGAGGGGAGGAAGGGAGGCGACAGCCCTCGACCCCCAGCTTGAGCTCCAGTTTGGGGGTTTATCTGGATCTGGGGGGATTTAGGGAAATATTCCCCTCCTGCTGCTTGGGCTGGGAGGGGACAGTCGGGGAGTGGGAAGGGTCCTGGAACACCTTCTCTGGCACCAGGAAAACTGAGACCCTCCAACCTGGGGGTCCCTGGAGATGGTGGCTCTGCGGACGAGCATAGCAAACAATCTCCAGCATCCGTCAGGATGTGGGTGATCCCTGGAAGCCACGGCTCGGCTGGCAGGAGCTGGTCCTAAGCCTGGGCTGATGAGGAATTGCTGGCTCTTACATCAGCTGTCCCTTCTGTCCCTGCAGTGCTGCACTGGCCGGACATCCCCGAGGGACACCAGGACTCCCAAGGACACCGGGACTCCTCCCAAGGACACCAGGACTCCCGGGGACACCGGGAGCCCCCCGGTCCCCACCGCTACCACCTCCTGCTGTCCCGCACCGAGGATTTCCATCGGCAGCTCCGGGTGCTGCAGGCGGAGCTGAAACTCTTCAAGCAGTCGCTGTCCCTGCCCGGCGCCTCGGTGCCACCGCGGGTCACCATCTACACCCTGCGGGGGGCTGACGGGACCCCCCAGCTCCTGCGCAGCCAAGAGCTGGACCGGGATTCCCGGAGCCTGGACCTGACAGGAGCCGTCCAGCCCTGGGTGGCCGGGCCCGAGGCCACGCTGCGCCTGCAGCTGGACTTCACCGCCAACGTCTCGGCCGCCCTGGCCACCTCCGGGGGGCAAACGCTGGTGCTGGAGGTGGAAACCCAGGAGAACGCGGGTCGGGCGGCCAGGAGAGCCCGGGGGCTGGAGGAGGAGTGCGGGAAGAGCGATGGGAAGTGCTGCCTGAAGTCGCTGAAGGTCTCCTTCCAGGACATCGGCTGGTCGGACTGGGTCATCGCCCCCAACAGCTACTACATGAGGTTCTGCGAGGGTTCCTGCCCCCACAACTACAAACCTGCCAGCATGCACGCCCAGATCAAATCCCGAGTGCATTCCCTGTCCAAGGCCGCCCCCCCGCCCTGCTGCGTCCCCGCCGGCTACGACCCCATGGTGCTGATGCACTACAACAGCGAGGGCAGGCTCGTGTCCAGCCTCTTCGAGGACATGCTGGTCACCAGGTGCCACTGTGCCTGATGGCAGCGCGGGCATTCCAAGCAGGATGTGTCGCCACCCAGGTGGGCCAGAGCCATCCCGGCTCCTGGCAGCTCCAGCGTCCCAAAATCCACATCCTGTGGCACCGAATGGCTCTGTGCCAGCCCTGGATCCACCACTGAGCTCAGCCACGGCGGCTCCAGCATCAGCATCCCAAAATCCAGATCCTGTGGCATCGAATGACTCCACACCAGACCTGGCTCTGGTGCCCAGTCCAGCCCCAGGGTCTCCAGCTCCACCACCCAGTTCAGCCCCAGCACTTCCCGCTGTGAACTCTCCCCTACAATAATTTATTCCCTCGTCTCTTCTCTTATTTAAATCCGTATTTTATGGAGCAGGGGGATCCTTCTCACCCAAGAGACCCCGGATGGGCCATGGAGGGACCGTGCCCAGGTGCCCACATCCCACTCCAAACCCTTTTCTCTGCCCAGAGACTTATTTATGCAACCCAGCTATTTATTTCTAATTTATTGTATTTTATAGCAAAATATCCTGGGGGGTTTTTTTGGAGGGGAGGGGAAGAGGGAGGGGGTTTTTATGCATTTCTATTTTATATATTTCTATAAAAGCGGAAGGATGTAATAACAATGAATAAAGTGATTGCAACAGGGATTCTGTTCCTCCTGCACACCTGGGTGGGGGTGGGAGGGGTCTCTGACTGGACCCCTGCTCCTCGGGCCCTCAGCTCCCCTGGGATCTGCCTCCACATGGGTTTGTTGGTAAATCCTCACGGCATTCCAATGCCAGCGCGTGATAATGCCTGGGCACTGCTCCCAGAGACCTTTGAGCTGTTTGTGGCCTTGGGAAGGGCGCTGGGCACAGCCCTGACCCCCTGGGATGTGGCCATTGGCCCACGTCCAGGTGCCTCCGGCCCTGGGACCCCGTGGGCACCAAAGGGACGGGGGAAACCCCCCACGGAGGTTGGTGGCACCCACCGTGTCCCCAAGGGACTCCCCGGGGCTCGATGGGGTGGCTCTGCTGGTCACAGCTCCTTCCTGTCCCCTCTCCCAGTGCCACCCGGGGGTGTCCTGGGCTGCCCGGTCCCTCAGCAGCTCCTGGTGGGGGCCTGGGGGATGTGGAATACGGGATCTCGGTTTTGGGGATCGGGGATTGAGGGGCTCTCTGCAGAGGTGGCCTCTCTGGGGACAGGGACTTGAGGCACCCTTGGGACCCCCACTTTGGGCACACAGGCTCTGGGGATCTGTCCCTGAGGGTCCTGGTCCCTTGGGACCCCTGCCTTGGGGACAAAGGCTTTGGGGACACCTCCTTGAGGGTCCTGGCCTTTTGGGACCCCTCACTTTGGGGACACGTGCCCTGGGAGCTCCAGGGACTTCCCCCATGGAAAACCCCACGTCCTGCCCAGGGCTCCCCGCAGACCACAGCTATGCAGGTAATTAGAGATAATTAAACCATTTAATGGAGCGCAATGAAGCCTCCCAGGGGCTGGGGGGACACCCAGACAAGCCACGGTGTCCCCACGTCCCCATGGCGCCCAACAGCTCGGGGCCTCCCCAGGAGGATTGAAAAAGGAGCTTTTTCTTTGTTCCCCGAAGTGGCAGATTTAGCAGGAAAAGAGGGCGCAGGTGGCACCGGATGTCCCCAACCGCTGCCACGGCCCCCGGCGCTCTCCACCGGCCCCGAAAAGGGAAGAGGAACCCGAGGCCGTGGTCAGCCCCAGCCCCGGCTCCTCCGGCCGGCCCCGGGGACCCCGAAGGTGTCCGGACCCCGGACCCCGGTGCCGGCTGCCGGCGGATGCGGAGCGAGGCGTCCCCGCGGTCGGCGGCCGCAGCCCCGGGAGGAAATGTCAGCTCAGCCCTCGGCCCAGGGTGAGAACTGGGGCGGAGGAGGGGACCGGGGCCGGGGCTGTTACAAAAATCCCCCGCAGAAGGCGTTCCCACAGGATGCCACGCGTGTCCCCGGCCGTGGGGAACGTCCAGCCCTGGCCCCTCTGGGCTGGTGGACAGCAGGGAAAGGGCGTCAGCGGGGGGCAGAGAGAGTCCCCCCGGCCCTCCCAGTGTCCCCCTGGCCCCTCACTGGTCAGGAATGGTGTAGACGTCCTCGGTGGGGCCCAGGGTGTTGGCGTAGATGGGCTGGTCCCCAGGATCGGCTGCGCTCTCCAGGAAATAATCCTCATCCACCGGGACCTGGGGGCTGGGGGGCAGGGGGCGCTCAGTGAGGAGGGAGGGTCATGGATGGGATGGG